>OX328132.1:39721710-40012821 GCA_946811695.1 Gonocerus acuteangulatus | reverse complement strand
AACCCATACTAGTCTTTATCCTCTGCTACTACTGGTAGGTTCTCCATATCAAGTCTTCAAGAGGAGGGCCTTGAACAATGAGGGCCACGTCAAGACTGGATCCCTACGAGTCTTCATCCTCTCGTACTACTGGAAGGTTCTCTATGTCAAGTCTTAAGAAGGATAACCTTGGACAATTAGGGCGACGTCAAGACTGAATCCCTACTACTCTTGATCCTCTCCTACTACTGGAAGGTTCTCTATATCAAGTCTTTAGAATGATAACCTTGAACAATTAGGGCCACGTAAAGACTGAATGTCTATATCAAGTCTTCATGAGGAGGCCCTAAAACAATTAGGGCCACGTCTATTTTCAACAAGCTGTAACCCGTTTACTATTAATGCTAAAAAAATGTTAATCAAGTAAAAGTTGTAGCAAATTTAATTTTTTTTTTAACATTGTACAAAACAATTATTGCTGAATTCAACTATTTTTGAGATATTTTGTAAAAAAAAACGGGGTCGGTCATATTGGATAACCTGTTTCTTGATATTAATACTAATATGTACAAATTAAAAAAAAGTCCGACTCGCAGGAACTGCGTCATCTTAGCGCGGTTCTGTTCATATCCTTAGCAAAGGAGTAGAAGCAGTTATTGATAGGTTTTGATCTTTGGTAAAAAATATAACATGACATCTAAAAGAGAAAGAAGATTTAAGGCGCCAAAACAGGAAACTGATAGTATTCTAAGCGGAAATAACTCCCCCCACCTTCTCAGCGTTTGCCAAGGGAAACACTATTAACAATAAGTTTATTATTTTCATACCTTATTTTATTAAAATACTAATGGTACTATTAAATGCGATTAAAAAAAAAACAATTTCAACGTTAGGTAAATAGTGACAAAGCCCGATTGAAAAAACAAAAGTAACAATTTTGAAGTTTGAAGCACTTATTTCTTGGATTCACATCGCCCCACCGAAAATTAAATCTGAACCTTTTTTGTAGGGAATTTAGTAAGATTTATCGAATGGTCACTTGTCACTTACCACGATTTCCCAACCGTTTTCGAGATATTTTAGATACGAAAATCCCAAAACCTTTCATGCCTGTTAACGAAATATTTTATTTCTAGTACTTCCTTAACTCCAATCGGAACCAAAATTTATCTACCTTAGATTAGATGAATATCAAACGTCTGGAACATGTTTCAACAGAATTAATCGTTTCTGAGTACCCATAAAGAAAATGATTTGGTAAAGTAGGTGATTCAATGTTCAAACGGTACATATATCGCTTTCAAAATGGTTCATTCGTTTTCCTAAGTTAAGAAACCTATAATAGAGTACTGCAAGCATATGAACTCGTAAGCGTACCGATTTTTTTCGCACAAATTTCGCTCCAAAAACCAAAATTCGCTCAAATTAAGAGAAAAATTACATCAAAAATGGACCATTCTTGAGACGGTAGGAGAGCGAGCATATATATATAGGGGAAGGTGTTGTACCTTTGACCACTTTGCAAAATTGAATTTTTTTCGGCTTGAATATTAAAGCTAAATTCATTTTTTTTTTTTTTTATTTCATTCTAATTAGTATTCTATTGCTTATCATATTTAATTTTTTCAAGGCTCTAGCTTTACATTTAATATTTTTTATTAATTTTTTAAAAAATGATCGTACAGTGGTCAAAGGTACAACATGTAGTTGTACCTTTGACCATGGGGTGTTGTACCTCTGACCCCGTAAAAACGACACAGCAGTGCAGAAAAAAAAATTGTATTCAGTAATATTGTAATTAATTGTAAGTTAATAAATACAGGACAAGGATAAAAGCATAATAAAAACGCTATTTTTGATATTACGTTATGCTTAATATGCTGAAAAATCCAGTCCAATCGATAAACGTTTTAACTGTCAAGCAGATCCACTAGCAATAGTAGGGTATGGAAGTTTAGCCACATGTTTTCAACATCAATATCATACAAATTTTCATCTTCTCTCGTAAACTTGTCACTTTGTTCCACTAGTTTGTTTTTTCAAATATTGGATCTTAGACATTGGACATTTAATACCACAGATCTCTGCGACTAAATATGTAATAGTCTTTTTACTTTTATTTTTAACAAGTATAAAATTTCGTTTTTCCAAATCATATTTTTCAAATTGTTACTGGTCATCAACATAACTCACAACATTTATCAGACGAATCAACGTCACATTCTCCTGAAGAAATTTCGGTGTCAATCAGAATCTGAACTGTCATTAGAATAATTTTCTTTTTATTTACCACTTTTTTTTTTGGAAGGGTTTTATTTGTATGTGGTATCTTACGTTTAGGGTGGTGCTTTCGTTTTTTTTTACCTTTAATAATTAGCTTTTCAGGAATATCTGTCAGGATACGAGGTTTCCCTTTAGGCCGGCACCTATTTGACATTTTGCATAAGATTTTCGATGAGATCTTACAACTTCAAGTGTAACGATAAGGGGTAAAGGTTTGAACTGCTACATTGAGGTTTGATATATCAGTTTGAACATTTTTTTTTTTTTTTTTTTTTTTTTTTTTTTTTTTTTTTTTTTTTTTTTTTTTTTACGGCGCAGCTACATCTAGGTCATTAGCGCCGACATCCAGGGTGTAGCGATGAATTTTACCAGCGAGCCGTGGGATGATAAAATTCCTGCCGGAGGTTGGGAATCGAACCCACCATCTCCCGCTTATGAATCCAAGGCGCTAGCCATTAGACCACGGGAGACCCCATCAGTTTGAACATATTTCATTTATTATTTTTTAAATTCTTTGAACGATTGAAGCAACCAATATTAAGTATTTTTTAAAAAAATATGTAGCAGAAGAACATAAAAGTTGAATTATGAAAAAAAATTACTAAGGTGTGTTGTACCTTTGACCTGGTCAAAGAAATAACACCTAGTCGAGGTCAGAGGTACAACACCCTGGTAGTACAAATTAAAAAGCATGCTAAAAATTTTAGGGTTAAGATAAATTAATTTCAGAAACTATACCATGTTTTTTATTGTAATAGCTACTTTGTCAAATGATTTCCATCTAAAAAGACATCATACAAAAAATATTATGAGGCAAAACGGCATCAATAAATAACTTACATTTTTATGATAGAAATGGCTAAGTATATTTTGCAAGAATCCTCTTTGACTTGAATAAACCAAAGTAGGTTTATTACACACTTTACACAAGCCCTCTAGTGAATGAGCTTAACACTAATTACACCAAAATTTATAAAATGTTGCTACATGCCGCCACAACCTCGGTGGTCAAAGGTACAATATGGTCAGAGGTACAACACCTTCCCCTATATCTCTATATATATATATATATATATATATATATATATATATATATATATACGCACACACACACGAGGTGTTGCGGGTACGAAGGGTGAACTCAACAAAAGGTAGTTTTCAGGAAAATGTCTTTGAATCTGTTTTCCATAAGGGCAAACTCCACTACAGTATATTCAAAACATTTTTTCGTTTTAAGACGTCTCATTGTTTGTTTATGAATTTATATTAATAACAAATTATATAATAATTGAACAGGAATTAGTGTGAACTTCACGTTCAATGGAAAGAGCATGTCCAGCAGACCGTTAGTAGAGTATTGACAGGGAAAGAAGGGCGAACACAACTTGAAAAATATACCTGTTGATTCTCTGAAGCGTCTAGATTCGGATGGCGGGAAAAAAAATATGACCGGATGTTGAGTTCGCCCTTGTATATATATATATACATATATATATATATATATACATATATATATATATATATATATATATATATATATATATATATATATAAATGTTTTAGCCAACTGAAATGAATTGACAAAAGATAGATTGAGTACGCTGTATGTTCTACAACCCAATATATTTGGGCAGTCAATTTTTTTTTTTTTTTTTGTAATGCATGTTTTTTTTTTACCTTAGCACCTGAAAATGTTGAAAAGCCTTGTTTAAATAAAGATGTTTCGGGAGAAGACAAATTATTTTCCCCTTTTGAAAATATTTCTTTTTGAAACTTTTCAGTTACAATAGGGATTAGAATGATATAGAAACGCGCTAAGGTAACGCAGCTCATGCAAGTTGGACGTTACATATATTTTCAATAGAGCACAGTAAAACGGAAGGGGAAATGGTGAGGAATTTGTATAAGCCGACTAGTAGCTGGTAATAAAGTACGATAAGAAGGAATGAAGTATTTCTCTAAGGCAAACTTTGAATAAGCACTCGAGCTATCATTCTTATAGGATTGTAGGATATTTACTCATTACACTACTTTCTGACAGCATTAATTATTCGAATAAAGCTGAATAAATGTAAAGTAAAATTGCTTGCTTTATAATAACTTGTTCCAGTTCCTGCTATAGAAGAACAACAGCAGACAACTCCAACTCTTGGATCCCGATCATATTATCAATCTCTTATCACAATTCGGCACCAGTAGATATCAAAAACTGTCCTTGTCACAGGTTTTTCTAGTTCCCTCTATAGCAAGAACAACAGCATACAATTCCAACTCTTGGATATATCTGGAACCATGAATCTATCCTGTGTGCAAGCGGAACGTGTGTTGAAAGAGTTTTAAAAATGCATTCGAATCAAACCGCTGTTGGGGGCCAGATGTGAGAAGGAAGTGATCAATAAGGGGGCCAGAGGCGGGAAGGAAGTGATCCGGATGTGACCAAGAAGGGGGCCGGAGGTGAGCAGAAAGTGATCCGGAAGTGCACAGGGAGTAGATATAGTTTAGAGCTACAATTAATCCCGTTCAATTCTTTAATTCGTGAATAGTGTCTGACCTGGATACAATATTTATTTATCTTGGATTAAGACAGGGTAAAGGGCTACAATTATTCCCGTTCAATGCTTTAATTTCGTGAATAGTGCCTGAACAGGATACAATATTTACTTACCTTGGATAAAGATAGAGTTTAGGGCTACAATTAATCCCGGTCAATGCTTTAATTCGTGACTAATGTCTGACCTGGATACGATATATTCTTACCTTGGATAGAGATAGAGTTTAAGGCTACAATTAATCCCGTTCAATGCTTTATTTCTTGAATAGTGTCTGACCTGGATACAATATTTATTTATCTTGGATTAAGATAGGTTAAAGGGCTACAATTATTCCCGTTCAATGCTTTAATTTCGTGAATAGTGCCTGACCTGAATACGATATTTACTTACCTCTGATAAAGATAGAGTAAAAGGCTACAATTAATCCCGTCCAATGTTTTAATTCGTGAATAGTTTCTGACCTGGATACGATATTTACTTACCTCTGATATAGATAGAGTTTAGGGCTACAATTAATCCCGTTCAATACTTTAATTGTTGAATATTTTCTCACCATACTGTTACCTTGGATTCGGATAAAATATGAATTTGCGCCATTTATTCCACTGTTATTCAACAAATAACATTCTTAATAAGTCTTAAAAAATTCCACACTTGTAATATGACTTAATCGAAGAATGTAAAATCCAATAAAGTAGGAACGGGCTCCAAGTAAACTTTTCACGGTTCCTATAAATTAACAAGGAACCTCTTGAGGATTAAACTCGTAATGAAATGCGACTCAGTAAGAAACTTTTTCATGAGGAACATTAAGAGAAAAGCCCCGTGAGTACAAGTTTTATTATCAAGGCAGGAAGTAAAGACTTTATGGATTCCTTCCTGTTTTCTACTGTTCCTTTATGACTTTTATGAGAATTTTTAGAAATAAAGACGTCAGGTGCTCCAGAGCCATTTCTCCATCTACCTGATAATTTCATATGCAAAAATACATTTGATGAGAAGACTTTTATTGAATTCGCGATCACTTTTCTTTAAAATTCATCATGCTTTTAACTTCAGTCATCACTGACCTGCTTCAGTCTGCTGTCTACATAGCTCCAGTAGCTCCTCACATCAGCATCTCTACATAGCTCCTGAAGCTCCTCAGATCAGGATCTATACATAGCGTCTATAGCTCCTCACATGGGGATCTCTACATATCTCCTGTAGCTCCTCACATCAGCATCTCTACAAAGCTCCTTTAGCTCCTCGAATCATCATCTCTACATAGCTCCTGTAGTTCCTCACATCAGCATCTCTTCAAAGCTCCTTTAGCTCCTCATATCATCATCTCTACATATCTCCTGTAGCTCCTCACTTCAGGATCTCTACATAGCTCCAAAACAAAACAAATTTTTGGACTAAAATCTTCTTCGCTTTGAATCCAAAAGTAAAGTCCGACTCGCAGTTCCGTTCTTATCCCTAGTCTCATTTGGGAAGATTAAAATAGAAACAGTTATTGTTTTGGTTCGATCTTTCTTGAAAAGCTTTTATGGCCTTACCTTGCAGGGTCGGCCAGCCCCCACAATCCACTTCTAGAGATACTTATTTCAGATTTCAATGCATTGAAAAATATCAAAAAATGTTCATGTGTTCTTCTACTATAGTACTAATTCTACAAATAAATGTAATTTAAAAAAAAAAAAAAAAAAAAAAAAAAAAAAAAAAAAAAAAAAAAACTACTCCAACAGCATAAAGGCAGTTGATAATATTCACAAGGCGTCTTCGAAACTCTCTTTTGGAAAGCTATATTATTAACAATATTTTTTTACTTTGTTTTATTGTCCTACTATAAGCAATTAAAAAAGAACAAGAAATAAAAACAGACAAAAAGAACCGTTCGAATAAACGAAATCAAATAATTCAAAGTTTTAAGCACTTATTTCTCCGATTGACATCGCCTAATCAAAACTTCCTTTTTTGCAGAATATTTAGTAAGCTTTAATGGTAACCTTCCGCTTCCCAAGATTCCCAACCGAGTTCCCCGGTTGAGTGCACCGGTTCCCATAGATCACCGAAGTTAAGCAACGTCGGGCGTGGTCAGTACCTGAATGGGTGACCGACCACGTGCTGTTGGCATTATAAAAGGATGGCAACCTGTAGATAGCCCGGCGCTAATGGCCAGGTTGCAGATGCGCCGTTAAAAAAAAAAAAAAAAAAAAAATTAAGGAAAATATACGAACTTCCCCAAAACTTGTCATGTCTGTTAATAGAATATTTTATTATAACCTTTCCCCAACTCCAAACGTAACCAAAATTTTGACATATTAGTTTTGATGAAATTTGAACATGCAGAAAATGTTTAAACTGAATCCCATGATTCTAAGTACCCAGATCAAAAACTTTATTCAACAACTATTTTTCTAATTTTCTAGGAAACTATTGCAGGTATATTAAGAAGAATGGTCTTATTCGTTTTCCTACGTGAAGAAACCTCTAAAACAAGTAATTGCAAGCATATGATGTAATTGTATCGATTTTTTTCGTGCGAATTTCGTTCGAAAAAAGCATGTTCCGTTGGACGGATTTTGATGGTTAACGAACTTGACCTTTCAAATGAGACGAAAGATTTGTTTACCAAATTTCATCGAAATCGGACCATTATTCACTGAATCATTGCCTATCACGGCAACAAACAACAAACCTTCAATAAAGGAACAGCAGGTTATTTTCTCCAATTATTCCTATCCCAGTTACAGATCCAATCCTTTAGTTTTTCTCAAATGACCATTCCTTCTTGAGGAATTGTGTAAATACGTTTACTACTCTCTGTTGCTGTATCATACAATAAAATAGAATTGTTCTGTCGAATAGAAGAACTGGTATAAAATTGGGAAATCAAAGTTTACAGATCTGTATAAGATTTGATGACTTTCTGAAAGGGGGAGTGTAGAATGACAGGGTGGCAATACCCACCCCATGAGGTACTCCAATTCTCTCTCTCTCACCATTCCCCTATCCATCTATCTCACTCATTCTTTCTCTCATTCATTCTCTCATTCATTCTCTCTCACTTTCCTTCCTCTGTATTTATATTCTATGGGCTATTACAAATACTCAATACTGCATTCATAAGCCAATAATAAATACTGTATTCATAAGCCAATAAACTCTGCATTCATAAGCAACTAAATACTGCATTCATAAGGCCCTAAGAATTGCTTTTATAAGTCACTAAATACTGTATACATAAACTAATAAATACTGTATTTACAAGCCACTAAACACTGCATTCGTAAGCCACTAAATACTGCATTGCTAAGCCCCTAAATACTGCATTTATAAACCGCTAAATACTGTATTCCTAAGACCCTAAATATTGCATTCATAGGCTAATCAATACTGTATTGATAAGCTAATGAATACTGTATTCATAAGCCTCTAAATACTGCATTCATAAGCTAATAAATACTGCATTCATAAGCTAATAAATACTGTATGTGAGCTCTTTACTGCCAAACATAAAAATTCGTTGAAAACTAATTTATCCAGTTTCAAGCAGCTCCAGGCACAATAATAGAGCTACGACCAAGGAAGTATAAGCCAGTTTTTGCAAGTAACAAGTCTGAAAGGATAAATTTACGACAAATTTGGTTTAAAAAAAAAATAAAGACAAAAAAAAGTTTCCAATCAAAATTCCCCAGACAAATATTATTTATGCTTATTCCTTACGAAAGATGTTTATTAAGTATTGGTTAGGTATGTATGTAGCGACTAGAAAATTAAACACGAAGTTAGCTTAATTGATTTAGCATTTTTACATTGATTTAAAACTAACCTAACAAAATGAGCGAAAATACACCAGGTACTAATAGTAATACGAAAAATACTGAAATAAATAATTCAATTCTTAAAGACAATCGGATTACCTGTACAGTTTGTGGAAAACTCTATAAAATTATTAAAATCCACATTATTAGAGCTCACCCAGATATTCACAGTGAAAACATCGCTTCTCGTCATCAAGTGCCGCCCAAAAGCAACGAACAGGCTCAAATTATTGAAATTAAAGAAATCTCTAGGCAGGTTGAAGATAAATGTCAGGAAATCCTAGACTGGGAGGAAAAATTTAATGAAGTTCTCTAGGTTATGAATGATGAAACTTTCAATGACTTGTTAAAGATTTTTTCTATTACTTAAAAAATAATAGAATTTGTAAAGGACCTTTGCATCCAGCAGTAAAATACTATAGACGCAGGAAAGAGAATAACAAATTCTTGCCAAAATATACTCATAAGAACGGAGATAACACAAGCGTTCGAAGAAAAGAAGAATCCAATAGAAGACGACAAGTATACAACTACGAGGTAGCCCAACACTACTATCATTACAGAAGAAAAAAAGTAGTGAATCAAATCGTCAACTTAGAGGACAATAAGCAATGCCTAGTTAACCTCGATCAAGTTCAAGCTCATTTCACGGATTTGTTCTCTACTGAAAATAACAAAACATTGGACCACTATTTTGGGAATCCTGCTGGCGAAACTGACCTAGAATTCTTCCCTGAACTTCCTGACGAAGACATAACGAATGCGATGAAACGTATGTCCCCTGATACTTCACCAGGACCAGATGGGATTCCACTGAAGATAATTAAGGAGTTGAAATTCTCGAAAATCCTGTGTTCAATAGGTACCTGTATGCTAAGATGGTTTGTTGTTCCTCATCTCCTCTCAGTAGCAAGAACAATCCTACTGTACAAAGGAGGTGATAAAGACAATCTATCTAACTGGAGGCCCATCACCATATTCCCGATAGTAAGGAGGATTGTAGAAAGGGCTTCAAAATGAAAACTGCAAAATTACGTATCTTTATCAAAAAATCAAAGAGGATTTGTTCCAGGACCGGGTTCTTTCATTAACTCCTCTATTCTCAACGGTTGTCTACAAGATGCAAAACTAAACAAAAAGAATTGCTTCGTTTTATTTTTAGACATCTCGAAGGCTTTCGACAACGTTGGACATGCACACATAGAGAAGTCCTTAAACTCTTTTCCCATCCCTAATAATCTTCGAAAGCTAATTCAAATGCTTCTGACTAATAATAAAACCAACATACATCTGGATAAAGGTATTTGTACAAAGGACATTGAAATAAACCTTGGCGTTCCTCAAGGTTGCCCTCTTTCGCCTCTAATATTCAATTTATCTATTAATGACTTACTAAGAGAATTAGAGAAAGAAGAAGTAACAGACGAGTACGGGTTTAAAATAAACGATGACCTTAGACCTATCAATTCATTGGCTTTTGCAGATGACTTGGTTCTAATCGCAAATGATTTTGAAGCGGGAAAACATCTTTTAAATTTGAC
Source organism: Gonocerus acuteangulatus (assembly GCA_946811695.1). NCBI lineage: Eukaryota > Metazoa > Arthropoda > Insecta > Hemiptera > Coreidae > Gonocerus > Gonocerus acuteangulatus. The sequence continues at coordinate 40,002,657 of OX328132.1, read as the reverse complement.
AAGAAATTTCTTTAACATGATTGGAATGAACTTAAACATTGGGAAATGCGTAGGAATTAATATCATAAAAGGAGAAATGGTAGATGGATTGGTAAAATTGCTTGATGGGACTGAGTTAAATTGTATCTCCAAAACTAAAAATGTGAAATATCTTGTTGTTAACTTTCAGGATGATATAAAGCTTAACTCACAAGACGTCATTGTCAGAATAAAATAGACAAACTGATAAGCAGCTATTTACTCAAGCCTGATCAGAAACTGACAATAATCAATCAGTATATTTGGCCAACACTCATCTACCCTCTCCAATGTGCACCTCTTAAGGATCTCAAGTCTGGCTTTCAGGAGGATATCGACAAAATGATAAGAAGTTCGATCAAGGAAATTCAATTTCTGCCAACTAATTGTCCAGTCTAAATGCTCTATGCTCCCCGAAATAAACGAGGCTTAGGCTTAATAAGAGCAAAATGGGAAGCATTCCTCCAGCACGCCAACATCGCCCATAAGTTACTCGATAACAATTACGAAATCATCTTAAGGGCTCGAAAACTCGAAGCAGAGATCAGAGAATGTGGTGAAAAGCTAGGCGTCGATGATCTTAGGAAGGTTAGGAATACGAGGCGCATCCTGAGAGAAAAGAGTTTCGACAAGTGGGCTTCACTTCCTTCAAAAGGCAAAGGCGTAATCCTTTTCTCAAAATTCAAGAAAGGAAACTCCTGGATGTCCTCCAAATCAGGTTTTTCAAGTAGTGAGTGGTCCACGGCTATCAAACAGAATTGTAATTCGATCCCAGTACGAACTCTTCCTGGTAGGAGCTCAGGATTCCGTTGCAGAGCCTGCAACGAGCTTGAAACCCTTCCGCACATCCTGGGTGCCTGCCGGAAGGCTGAGTTGATGATGATTAACAGGCACCATGAAATTCGTACCATTATAGCCGAAATGTTCAGATCGAAAGAGGGATTAGAAGTGTTCGAAGAGGTACACTGTGTCGCCGATCAAGGTTCAAATCGAAGAGCTGACATAGTGATAATTAACCGGACGGCATCTTCAGGCACTATATTAGACCCGACAATTCGGTTTGAATTAGACGAGGACCAACCAAAGACAGTCGATATGGAGAAGAAGAAAATTTATGAAGATTGCATCCCATATTTTGAAGAGGAATATGTTTGGAGCTCGCGGCACCATCACGGAATTTCTCCAAAAATTTACCAGAAAATTCCAAATCAAACAAGAAGTCCTACTGCGAATCAGCAGGTCTATCCTGAAGGACTCAATTCAGATGGTGAATTATCACCTTTACGGACGAAAAGAAAGATATGAAAAAAGAAAAATGGTCTTTAAATGAAGTAATTAAAATAAACAGACTACTGAGACGGTAGCGACTAAGCGAATAAAGAATTAATAATAATAAATAAAAATTATTATTATTTGTTTTTAAATAATTGCCTATTATTGGTTTTAGGAGAATACTGTGGCCCAAAGTGGTCAGCTACCTTTCAGAATGGCCCCCCTCTCTAAGCTATAATATACTGCATTCGTAAGCCACCAAATACTGCATTCATAAGCTAATAAATACTGCATTCATAAGCCACTAAATACTGCATTCAAAAGCCACTAAATACCCATAATTACTAAACTAAATATTCATAAGCCATAATAAGAAGTTTTTCATTCATTATTCCATTTACTTCTACTTTTCATTCCTTTGTTTATCTTTCTTTTGCTCTCTTATTGCTCGCTCTTCAATTTCCTCACTCTTTACTACTTATCAGTTACTCATACCCCTCTGTTTTGCATCGATAGGGAGAGGACTTCACTTGGTCACTGCAGCAGATCTCAGGGCCACTGTCTTCTGAGTCGCCTAGATGGAGAGAGCGGGTGGGAGTCGCTGAATACGAAAGGACTTCACTTGGTCTCTGCAGCAGATCTCTGGGCCACTGTCTTCTGAGTCGCCTAGATGGAGAGAGTGGGTGGGTGACGCTGGATATAGAGAGGACTTCACTTGGTCACTGCAGCAGATCTCTGGGCACTGTTTTCTGAGTCGCCTAGATGGAGAGAGTGGGTGGGTGTCGCTGAATACGGAAAGGACTTCACTTGGTCACTGCAGCAGATCTCTGGGCACTGTTTTCTAAGTCGCCTTGATGGAGAGAGTGGGTGGGTGTAGCTGAATAGAAAGAGGACTTCACTTGGTCACTGCTGCAGATCTCTGGGCACTGTTTTCCGAGTCGCCTAAATGGAGAGAGTGGGTGGGTGTCGCTGAATAGAATGAGGACTTCACTTTCTCACTGCAGCAGATCTCTGGGCCACTGACTTCTGAGTCGCCTAGTTGCGTAGAGTGGGTGAGTGTCGCTGTATAGGGAGAGTACATCACTTGGTCACTGCAGCAGATCTCTGGACCACTGTCTTCTGAGTCACCTAGGCGGAGAGAGTGGCAGGGCTTCGCTGGATAGGTGGAGGACGTTTGAATCTGAAACGTTGGAATCTGAAATGGATAGAATAATTCTAATAATAGTTGTATAGACATTATTTAGTTATATAAAATATTTAATATTATATATATATATATTTTTTATATATATAATTGAACATTTCAATATGTTCTTAATAGTTGCACATTTATGGTCACATTTACATTTAAATTTGGAAAAAAAACTTAGCTTGTATTGTATAACACTTATAGATTATAATAATTTAGAAAATATTGAGTAGGTTTATGGATGAAATGTCTGAACAATTCATATTTCTGTTTTTGATTCAATGGTAAATTATTAATTCCTTATAGATTTTGTTGGCGTAGTGTCCTAATTACTTTTGGAAGGTATTAAGCTTTCTGTCACGGCATTTCCCGTTCTATTTAAGTCGGTATAATTTGTTTTATTTAGGTCGGTATTGAACCGTACATTATCGGAAGTATCCGTGGATTCAATCGTTTCTTCTTCGCCCGAAGAACAAAGGCCAGTAATTTTGGTCTGCTCTCCTCCCCTAATCAAAACGGAGGACTGTGTAGGTTTCTGATTTGACAAGCCATCGCAACCCATCTGGAAGCAGTCGAACTGAAGCACTAATACAGGTGCTCGTTCAATTCTTGTCTCCAAGTCTACGCACATGTGTAGATTTCGCCCAGGTGTGTATATATCGAAGATCTTCACGCAGAACTGCATTGCTGGCAGATAGTTTATGGGCACTTCCATGCAGAATGGTGGTGGATTTTTCGCTGAAAAAAAGCGGAATTAATTTGTTACTGGAGAAAGTTTTTCAAAAAATCCTTATGAATTATAAAAACTAAAAATAATTCTAAGCAAAGCATTAGTTTGTTACAGGAGCGTCAGAGATGGACCCATGTCTCGATCTTTAAGACAAGAATAAAAGCTCACCAATAAGACCGACCTGTAATCTGACCTGTGAACCAGACAATATATATATATATATATATATATATATATATATATATGTGTATATATATATATACACATAATAGCTGGCCTGGAAAACGTATTTTTGCAATATAAGTTATTTCTAATAATTATTTTGGTATCATTTTTATTTTTATTATTTCTTTTTTTTTGGTGCATCGATTGCTGAGGTCATTAGCACCCTTATTTTGGTAGCCAAATAAAAATAACTGACTTATTTTAAGTGTGTGTCGTATATTGACGTCTAAACGCGTTCAAAGAAAAAGCTGTAATTAGCGTACTTATAACATAACTTAAACATTTAGATGAATTACCTGAAACGTTTCTCTTGAAAACCGACTCATCGTTCATAAGTACGTTCATCTCGATGGCGAAATCCAATGGCAGGTATGTGAAATTCATACATCCTAAAAAATATAAAATTTAATTAATTAATGAAAAAAAAAACAACATAGAAATATGAAATATTCCGTGCGAATGACCAGACGTTGCCTCCGAGGACCTTTTGACAAGCTATATACTCGTGTATATATATATATATATATATATATTTATATATATATATATATATATATATATTTATATATATATATATATATTTATATATATATATATATATTTATATATATATTTATATATATATATATATATATATATATATATATATATATATATTTATATATATATATATATATATATGACTCACGGGTGGGGGCAAGGTTAGCTCAGTGGTAGAGCACTGGACTGATAAGTTGGAGGTCCTGAGTTCAAATCCCGAGCAAGCACTAAAGATTTTTTTATTTAGTGTCTTCGTTCATGGGTTGGATTTGGCCAAACCTAGCCTTTAATTAATTTAATAATGGGTACCATGGTGCTAATGATTCTAGCAGACGGAGCAGCCAAGGGGAAAATCACGCGGCCGTAGCATAGTACTGACCACACTATCTCCCTTGTGTGCCGTATGATTATGGATCAGGCACCTCTATAGTAGCTGCCCCCCAGGGCCATCGTTGCCTGTTTAAAGACTGATTTTATTTTTTTTTTATGACCTACGGGTTAAGGAACGTATAAATTTGGGCTATCCGCACTTCCGGTTAGCGTCATCAGGTCGACGGCATAAATGGGGTTTCCTTATACTAATATTAAAAACTTGCCTGATCTTCTGAAATTGGCGAAATTGATGTTCATATTAAGACAGCAGCCGCATGTATAATCCTGACATGTACAAGGAAGCAATCCATATCTGAAAGTATGTTCCTTTAATGTTCCTTCAGTAATCAAGGGGACAGGCTTCCAATCCAAATCATAGTAGATCTCCAAATCCTTCTCCGTCACTGGAAAATAGTATGCCAACATTTTATTTTAATGTATAAATTTAATGTTCACAAAACTAGCTTCTAGGCACTCACGGGAGCGTACCTGTTCTCCGATCATCTCGCATCAACAACAAAAATGGTTGAAGAATCACACTACACCTAGACACTATAAAACATAATATATATACATATATATATATATATATATATATATATATATATATATATATATATATATTAACGGCGCATCGACATCTCGGCCGTTAGCGCCGACATTCAATAAGGAATTTTCTCAACGAGCCGTGAGATGAGAAAAGTCCTGCCGCTGGTGGAACTCGAACCCACCATCTCCCGCATCAGAATCTAATGCGTTAGCCACTAGACCACGGGAAGACCCACCACACAATAATTAAACCTGAAATCATATATGCCAGTGAAACTTAAGCACACAACCGATTTAGAAGTGATTTAAAACATATTCGTAAGGAAGAACTAGAGCTCATCTATTTTGGTCTAGAAGAACATTTCTTGGCACGAAAAAAAAAGAGTGCCCTCGTAGATTGATGCCCCAAAGAGATGAAAAATCGAATGGACTGAGAAAAGAAAAAGCTCCCACGTAGAATGATGCCTCGAAGATATGAAAAACCGAATGGACTGAGAAAAGTAAGAGTGCCTACGTAAATTGATGCCTCGAAGAGAGGAGACACCGAATGGACTGAGAAAAGAAAGAGTGTCCACGTAGATTGATACCCCGAAGAGAAGAAACGCATAATGGACTGAGAAAAGAAAGCCCACGGTAAAAAATTAGAACACAGTAAAAAATCAATTCACAATATTTCACCTTTCATGTAACGGAATCAATACACAGTTTTCTCCAATGGGCGTGGTCCCGTCAGAAACATTTATGGCGGAAGACGTTTGGAAAAAAAAGTAGGTTAAAAAAGCATGTCTGGTTCAACCCCAAATCTTACTAGTGAACGCGCGAAGATTATTAGCTTCTGACACTGTAACGTGGTTTGTGTTTGTGGCAACCAGTTTCGTAATTAGTGGGCACAACCAAGAACAAAAGAATTGGGTTATTTCCTCCTCCATTCGGCTACTGTTACTTCTCTATGCATTAGGGTTTTATTTAAAATTTCATTCGTGCTGGAATTTGTTAACAGTAAATAGACTGGAATACCTCCTCAGGAGAGTTGCAGGTTTGGCGGCTTCTCACGTGAGAGACGCGTGTTCAGTCTTGCTTCTAGCATGTTTACTATTTATAGCGATGTGCTTACTGAACACGTTCCCTGCTGCACCATAGATTTTTAGAAAGAGTAGCGTACACAAACAAAATATTCAGATTTTACATTGGAAATTGCACAGTGAATGCGCAAAGATTACGCCATTCCTCTAAGTCTTGCTCCAGTAACATGGAACGCTTTTTTATGCTCTTACAATGTCCAGGGAAGCTGTACACCAATTTTAAACACGATCTGGAAATATGCCTATCTAGCTACGAAAAGAAAAAAAAACAATTTCGTGCGAGAGTTGGGGTGAGTGATATTGTGAGAACGCAAATGTTCGCGTGACCTCTGCTCACGAGATTCCTGTGAATGACACGAGCTCTGTCCTAAACGGACGAATGTTCCCTCCTGTATTTCCATATTGGTAATTATCGAATCATTATTTGCTTGTTATTTAAATGTTTGAAGGTTGAAAACGCAATCTATTCAGGGGAGATTGGAGGCTCTCTTTGCCTTCCATGTAATTACGGCCTTCTCTTTTCTTCTTTTTATTTTAAATATACAATGTTACTCTTATGTCCAGAACACAGGCTCAAATATTTTTTACAATTTAACTTTAATTGTTTAATAATTTAAATAACGTATAATTTGTATTAGTTAAAGGTTCGAATAAAAACATTTAATATTTTTAGTTCGAAACGCATGCTCTTTTTGAGAGAAACTTACATTAATTTAAAAAATTAAACATCTATTCAAATGAAATCTCTAAGAAACTTATAGGCGCTTAATTTGCCACAATGCACGGGAGATGTTATTCGAATCACAAGTAAATTTGTAACATCCCAAGCAAATTTATCGCATGTGTGGGAGCGATGGATATCAAAAAGATAGATCAGAGGGGTTCATAGCAGCCGTGGGTAATATGAAAATAATTTCGATAGGGGCTGAGAGCATTGGGGGGGGGGGGGGGGGGGGGTATGGAATACTCACGATCTGGAACTAGTAATAGTTAGCCAATTAAAACGCTATTACAGACAAAATAATTTTTTTTTTTTTTTTTTAACTAAGAGGTCTCATTTAATTTAATTTTAAGGTTTTTATGGCACATTTTTACCAATTTCGGGAGCGGCTGCAGCCCCCCCCCTTTATACACGCCCACGATAGGAGCTGACGGAACAGTGCGTTCCTGTATGCGACGCTCAGGGAGGCTCGTCAGTAACACCTTTGCGTACACTTGACGAGCTACCATCGCACCGAAACGCCTACCACCCAGAATCCAACGTGGGTGCAGCCCTGGTGAGGGCGATGCAGGGAACGGGGTGATGTCTATAGGCATCACCCCGCTAAGCTTGAATAAGCGGAAGTTTGATATAACGGCCAGAACAGCGTTGCGTAGGTGGCTGAGACCGCCAAAGGATATCCCAGTCGGATATTTTAATGGTTCGTACTCAGATCGGGGCCTGGATTTGCCTGCTCTGAGTATAGACCGTAGGACGGCTTATCGTTCGTCGGATGTGACCAAAAGGCTGTGGAATGGAAGCTGGTGCCTTTTAGTTGGCAAACTATTCCAAGGTCTAGATTATTAGTATTCTACACCCCTCAAATGCTCCCAGCCGAAACGTCGGCAGAAAATAAAACTCATTTTCTTTTGACAATTGTAGTTTTTTTTTTAAGAACCATTATATTACAAACTCAAAAGAAAATTGGTTCTTTTCTACCAATAAAACTCCCACTTTCCATGATTTTTCCATCATCGATGTATTTAATAAAGTATACGTAAAATCCAAAATTACTCGTATGATAATTAAACATTTGTTTTTTAATATCTTAGATTGGAGAATGCCAACCGTATGAAAACAAGTTCAACTTAATCCGTTATTTTGGATTAACCGGAAATAAAATTCTACTTTCCTTAAGGAGGAACCCCGCTTAGAAGGCTTCCAGGTAGCTTATTACCTCAGTGTCTTGGTTCTCTGCTCAGTACGGGCATCCAGGTAGTAGCTTTCAGGTGTCATGTTAGCTGAGTGTCTTGGTTCCGTGCTTAGCACGAGCTTCCAGGTAGCTCGTTAGTTGAATGTCTTGGTTCCGTGCTTAGCACGAGCTTCCAGGTAGCTTGGTAGCTGAGTATCTTGGTTCCGTGTTTAGCACGAGCTTCCAAGTAGCTTGTTAGTTGAGTGTCTTGGTTCCGTGCTTAGCTCGGGCTTGCAGCCACTATTTATCCAATGGCAAACCTAGTCCGTCGCCGACTTTGTCTATAGCTAGGAACGTGACGTCTAATCCTCGATGGATGAAGAGTCTGCCTAGCTTTTCACTTATGCCTCTGATGCATGACAGCGTGACTCTTTTCCTCGTTGCTTCTTTTTCTTCCTCCGCTCTTTCTTCGTGTGTGTGTGTTTTTTTTTAATGCGGCTGACTGCTTTGTCCGCCTCCCCTGGCTGCATAACCGTCCAACTTGAGATCATTATATGGTTCGGTTTCGAATGACAATACTGAAAGGCTTGCATGAAGAGTCTGGTCCCACTTTGGGTGGGGCTTATGAATTCATCTGAATTAATCGTCTTTAATTGCCGTGTTAATTTTGGATATTTTGACTATTAAATGTGATGGGTACATTGTTTATCAATGTTCCTAAATGTACTTATTATTTTAAATAAGAAGTAATGTGGCATCTTCCCCGTATATATGGGGGAAGATGCCACATTTTAATGACCTTCTTTAACACCCCATAACCGTTTACAGACCGAACCCAGTTCCAGTTGAAATTTTAAGCTATTCTTATTTTTTTTTCTTTTTTTTTACGGCGCATCTACATCTAGATCATTATCGCCGCTATTCTTATTATTATTAGCTTTCTTATTTTTATATTAACATATTTCAAAGAATTGGAAACAATGGCCTAACAGGGGTGGGAACAGCGATAAGCCACATTTCATTTTTCATTTATTTAATTTCGAACGTCCACTTATACATATCACAGAGTTTTCAAAAGCGTTAACTACAGGTTAACACACTTTTCTGGAAAGAATTGTTTTCGCAAAATAAGCCACTACTCCATAATCCATGACCTTAGGCACGGAGTTAGTAGTAGACGGCTCAAGAGAAACGTTGGAATCTTCTGCAGATGACCAATACAACATTTTTTCAGCTAAAAATCGATAATCACAAAGTATCACAAGTCCAAAGAATTTATCAATAACTAGGTATCATATTTACGTATCTAATTTATTAAGCTGATTTGACAAATTTTACAAAAATGTTTTTTTCGCGCTAATATTGCAGTTTGGACCGCTGTGCCTAGGAGACAGGATCATTGAAAACTTGAAGAAACTTCACAGAAATTCTTTTTAAGTTTCTCCGCAAATAGCGTTTCTAAATCTCCCACTTCCTTAACTTATTCCACTAGTAATAATAAAGTAAATTAAACACACGTTCTGATGTGAAAATAAAAATAGAATAAGAATTCTAACCATCCGTGGAGAAATTATGGGATGGTTGAATTTGTTTGAAGATTGCCGGAGCTTGGATATTAGGCCATGTGGCAAGTCGAGACGATAAGTGCGGGGGATAATTGATGGCTGCGCAGCTGGTGAAGGAAAATAATCATCCAGTCGAACAAATAAAGTTACTTGTAAAATATTTTATTAATCTTTTAAGGAAGAATTATGAAAAAATGAAAAATAGATACGGCACGAAATAAACTATGAGTTCATGGCCAAAACAAATAACTAAATAAAAATGTTTAAAAATAGTTCCACAAAATACAATACTTTCATTTGGAACTTGGCTGTAGCCAATGAAACAATATCCAAGCGTCAAGGAATTGTATGGGAGTGTGAGGCAGTGGTTCATTTTTCCATATTTCAAGTTATTATTATTTATATATATATATATATATATATATATATATATATATATATATATATGTTTTGTTTTAAGTTTCTTCGCTGGGGTTGATATGATTGATTTGTGAGACGGCTTCTCTCTCCAGCGGTGTTCTTCCTCTCCTTTGCGCAATATTTCGTCGGGTTCATCTCCGACTTCTTCGGGCTGCTATCTGTCGTCCTCGGTGGTTGTCAAGGGAATGATTTTTTCCCGGAATTTCCCTCCTTTATAGCCCTACTTCGTAGACTATGCGGGCCAATGGTGTAGGGGGTCCGTGGGCCAATAGGGCTCGAGGGCTGTCTTTGTCCGTCCGTCGTCTGTAGTTCATCAGTGGTCCGTGTGGGGCGCTGGTCTTCAGTCCTTGTTTTCACCTCTCTCTTCTTAAGGATGGGCCGCCAGATGTCCGGGAGGATGAGGCCATCTTCCCTATTGAAGTTCACCGGATGCTTATATATTTCTATGGCTTCTCTAATAAGTCTTCTTGTCAAATTGGTCTCCTTGGCTAGGGTCTTGGCTTGGTCGAATAATACTTGCTTGGGGCACTCTTCTCCGTGTGTTGCCACCGCAGAAGTTTTGGTGCGCCCCAGCCTGTAGTCAGCAGCGTGTTGTCCGATCCGGGTGGCCACCTTCTTACCTGTTTGACCTACATACACCTTCCCACAGTCGCACGGTAGAAGGTAAACACCCTGGTCTTGTAACCGCTGCTTATCCTTACTCTTGCTGAGCCATTCCCCTAGCTTATTGAGCGGTTTAAAGGCGACTTCGGTGTTGTGACTTCTGAATAGTCTGCCTAATTTCTCGCTCACGCCGTTGACATATGGCAGGGAGATTCTTGTCTTTTGTTCTGCCTCTGTCCGGTTATTGTCTTGGTGTCGGGTTTTCACATCTTTGATGATCCGGGCCAGTTTCTTATGATCATAGCCGTTGCTCACCAGATCTTTTGTGAGTTGTGCCAGTTCATTTTCTAAGTGTGTCTGGTTACTGCACAAAGTCAGGGCTCTATGTGCCAGTGTCCTGATCACACTCATCTTGTGTGCCATGTGATGGTGTGAGTCCGAGTGGAGATAACGTCCTGTGGCCGTGGGCTTCCTGTAGACGGTGTGCTCCAGATCACCATTGTGTCCTCTTATAATCAGGAGGTCCAGAAAGGGCAACTTGCCATCTTTTTCTTCTTCTATGGTGAATTTGATGGCTGGGTGCATGTTATTCATAAAGTGAAGAAATTTCTGAAGTTCTTCTGCACCGTGCTGCCAAATTGCTAGGACATCATCAACATACCTAAGCCACAGCTTGGGTTTGTGTTCAGTCCTCTCCATGAGTTGCTTTTCAAAATCCTCCATAAATATATCGGCCACCACTGGTGATAGGGGGCTGCCCATAGCTACGCCATGCTTCTGCTGGTATATTATTCCTTTGTACTGGAAATAGCAGGAAGTTAACACTAGTTCTGCTAATTCCATCAGGCTGCCTTCCAGGAACTTGTTGTCTTTGATGATGGCAATGGAATCTTTCGCTGGAAGATTGGTGAACAGGGACTCCACATCGAAACTCACTAACATATCCTGTTTCTCCAGTTTCGTCTGTTTAAGGATCTCAACCAAATGAACCGAATTCCTCACTGCGGAAAAAGATTGGCCTGTGTGCGATTTCAGAGCTCTGGCAAGTACCTTACTTGCTCTGTATGTAGGTGCCCCGATCATTGAAACAATTGGTCGTAGTGGTATTCCTTCCTTGTGAATTTTTGGTAGACCATAAATTCTGGGAATCCTTGAGTCACCGGGGGTCATTTCTGTAATTTTCGCTTCGTCCAGGCTGCTCTGTTTCAATATTTTCTTGATTTTATTTTCAATTCGTTTAGTTGGATCCTTTATGTCTTTTTTATATTTATCTGGTGTCAATAGATCCTGCATTTTTTCATCATAGGTTTTTCGGTTGAGAATGACCGTCATATTCCCTTTATCCGCCTTCGTGATGATGACGTCATCTCTCTTCCGTAGCTCGCATAGGGCCTGTCTCTGGGCTAGCGACAGATTGTCCTTAGATGGTTTGGCTCTCCTGACGAGGTGGGCTGCTTCCAGTCTGATCGTGTCAGCCGTCTCTTCATCCATGTATGTGAGAGCGGCTTCGATACTGGTCACTAGCTCCTCTGTCGGGGTGTGCTTAGGTGTGACTGCAAAGTTCATCCCTTTCTCGAGGACCTCTGTGGCTGCCTGAGATAACTCTATGCCTGCCAAGTTGACTATTACAGATCTCTCTGTAGTTAGGGTAGGCTGTTGGTCTGACTTGTCAACGGCCCTTATTAAGGGCCACCAAATCTTCTTACGTGGGAAGGTGTATGTAGGTCAAACAGGTAAGAAGGTGGCCACCCGGATCGGACAACACGCTGCTGACTACAGGCTGGGGCGCACCAAAACTTCTGCGGTGGCAACACACGGAGAAGAGTGCCCCAAGCAAGTATTATTCGACCAAGCCAAGACCCTAGCCAAGGAGACCAATTTGACAAGAAGACTTATTAGAGAAGCCATAGAAATATATAAGCATCCGGTGAACTTCAATAGGGAAGATGGCCTCATCCTCCCGGACATCTGGCGGCCCATCCTTAAGAAGAGAGAGGTGAAAACAAGGACTGAAGACCAGCGCCCCACACGGACCACTGATGAACTACAGACGACGGACGGACAAAGACAGCCCTCGAGCCCTATTGGCCCACGGACCCCCTACACCATTGGCCCGCATAGTCTACGAAGTAGGGCTATAAAGGAGGGAAATTCCGGGAAAAAATCATTCCCTTGACAACCACCGAGGACGACAGATAGCAGCCCGAAGAAGTCGGAGATGAACCCGACGAAATATTGCGCAAAGGAGAGGAAGAACACCGCTGGAGAGAGAAGCCGTCTCACAAATCAATATATATATATATATATATATATATATATATATATATATATATATATATATATAAAACATATCACAGACACATAAGCATGTAAATATTAAACGCATTTATCCACCATTCACGAAACGCTAAAAGGAATAGTCTCTTATGTATCTTAGTCTTCTACGTATCATATTCTCGTGTGTGACTTATATATCATAGTCTTGTATGTCTCTTACGTATTATAGTCTCGTGTGTTTCTTGTGCATCATAGTCATGTATGTCTCTTACGTATCATAGTCTCGTGTGTGTCTTACGTATCATAGTCTTGTATGTCTCTTACGTAGTATAGTCTTTTATGTATCTTAAGCGTCATAGTTTTGTGTGTTTCTTATGTATCATTGTCTTGTATCTATCTTACGTATTATTGACTCGTGTGTGTCTTATTTATCATAGTCTTGTATGTCTCTTACGTATCATAGTCTCTTATGTATCTTAAGCATCTTAGCCTCGTATGAGTCTTATGTATCAAATTTTCGTATAAGTGTATGTTGTACCGTGAGCATCCTTACCAAATTTGCGTTTTGAGCCTAGAGGGCAAGACTAACTCCCCTTCCGAGACTATTTCTTTAGGAGCCAATGAACCTAAATATATTACTCTTGTTCAGCTAATGAGAAATTCTAAAGCTAATTAGTTATCAACTATTTTCCCACTTGTCAACAAGTCTATTTTGATGAGGAACCACTAGACAAGGTTATGCGAAACTAATGGTCACCCACAGCCAATTCCTGGGAAGATTTGTCCTTTGTTCTTTCCCCTTTCCCAATGCATTTAGGCATTCAGTTCGAATTATTGACATAATGTGTTTGAAAATCCTATGTACCGAAATAACTCATGCTAAGATTTATGCTTATAAGTGCATATATATGTTTGTTATCGATCAAAATTTGTGTTCTTCCTCCATAAAATTAAGCATGCAAAAATCCCACGTCAACAGAAAGGACGAGTTCGCTAATTCGATTTTTTGGGAAATCTAAGCAAAATCGGACTCCTTTTGTATAAGGATACAATTATTCATGTGCCGTAATTTATATTTCTTTCAAAGAAAAATGCCGAGTACCACTCCACTAATGAGAAGGGTGTATTATGAATTTAGGCAAAATCTCTACATTAGAAACATAGGTTGACATCGAATCAAATCATAAATTTGGTTCGCTACGCGGAAACTTGGTATATACCGTGAACAAAAAATAAGGAAGGTGTATTGTAATAATAAAAAAAAAGTAGTCTATTAATAGTGGGGGTTTAGCCCGAGACAAATTATTTCTGTGTGGGAATGTGGTTAAAGAAGTGTATGGATTTGAGGCACAAGAACTATTTGGTTTTTGAGGCAGTGGTTGCGCATATATATGGGAGTATGAGTATGTGGTTCATGCATTGTATGGGTGTATGACGCCGAGGTTAAGGCTTCTTAAAAGAGTGTGAGGTTATCCATATATTTTATGTACGTATGGCGCAGTGGTTAAGGAGTTTTATGAGAGTGTAAGATTGTGGTCCATATATTGTATGAGTGGAGGCGAAGTACTTAAGGAGTTTTATGGGAGTGTAAGGCTGTGGTCCATGTATTGTATGAGTGAAGGCGAAGTGGATAAGGAGTTTTATGAGAGCGTAAGGCTGTGGTCCATGTATTGTATGAGTGGAGGCGCAGTGCTTAAGGAGTTTTATGTGAGTGTAAGGCTGTGGTCCATGCCTTGTATGAGTGAGGCAAAGTGGTAAAGGAGTTTTATGAGAGTGTAAGGCGGTGGTCCATGTATTGTATGGGTGTATGACGCTGAGGTTAAGGAGTTTTAAAAGAGTATGAGGTTGTTCATATATTTTATGGGTGTATGGCGCAATGGTTAAGGAATTGTATAAGAGTGTATGAGGAGCCTCCTACTTCAATCCACCCCCGACTCGTCAATTCCTCCTTCTTTCCTAAATAGCTCTTCCTAGACTAGCTGCAATTCCATGAGGAGCCACCTACTTCAATCCACCCCTGACTCCTCAATTCCTCCCTCTTTCCTAAATAGCTCTTCCTAGACTAGCTGCAATTCCATGAGGAGCCTACTACTTCAATCCACCCCTTAATCCTCAATTCATCCCTCTTTCCTAAATAGCTCTTCCTAGACTAGCTGCAATTCCATTAGGAGCCTACTACTTCAATCCACCGCTTACTCCTCAATTCCTCCATCTTTCCTAAATAGCTCTTCCTAGACTAGCTGCAATTCCATGAGGAACCTCCTACTTCAATCCACCCCTGGCTCCTCAATTCCTCCCTCTTTCCTAAATTGCTCTTCCTAGACTAGCTGCAATTCCATGAGGAGCCTACTACTTCAATCCACCGCTTACTCCTCAATTCCTCCATCTTTCCTAAATAGCTCTTCCTAGACTAGCTGCAATTCCATGAGGAACCTCCTACTTCAATCCACCGCTTACTCCTCAATTCCTCCCTCTTTCCTAAATAGCTCTTCCTAGACTCGCTGCAATTCCATTAGGAGCCTACTACTTCAATCCACCGCTTACTCCTCAATTCCTCCCTCTTTCCTAAATAGGTCTTCCTAGACTAGCTGCAAATCCATGAGGAGCCTACTATTTCAATCGACCCTGACTCCTCAGTTCCTCCCTCCTTCCTAATTAGCTCTTCCTCAACTAGCTTTAATGCCATGAGGAGCCTACTACTTCAATCCACCGTTGACGCCACAATTCTCCCACTTTCCTAAATAGCTCTTCCTCAACTAGCTTCAATTCCATGAGGAGCACCCAAGCCTGTCCTTGTATTCTAATGGCATTCAATTCTCTTCATGGCATTTTTCCAATTCTCACGACGTTCGTTCCTTAATCTTATTCTACATTTAACCTGATCTCACTGCGGTGGTTGTATACATCAGAGGTTACAGTAGAAACAATAAGCACTTTCGGTATGGAGTCGAGGGTTCAGGTAATACACATTCCCTAAACGATGGATTTTGCCAATTAACTAACTGGCCATTCCTCTGGTACGAAAATTGTGTAATTTGTGAGTTTTCTCGGGAAAAAACACTACTAAACTATTGATGCAATCGTGTAAGACAGTCACACAAACAAAGCCATTTTCCCTGAAGTTATTCATATCCCCAAAAAAAACATAAATGTGAAATAGAGGCCAAGTTCTTGCCCCCACAAAGAAACACTCCCTTCCTCAAAAATATCCCCTCCTAAAACCCCCCCAAAACGCCTTACCATTCTACACTCCAAAAAAGTAGTATGAGTTGGTGTATTAATTCAACCAAAAATATTTGCCAATAGTTTTGTACTTTTTGTTCCTTCGGAAAGCCATCATTCCTTCGGAAACCCATCATGTGGGGTATCAAATGAATCGTCTAGGCAAGGAGAACCTATATTTGATGTTTTAAGAAACATTTCGACACATCTCAACAACAACAGGTGTGACTTCTTTCTTAAAATATGAATATGCATAATATACTTGAAAGCAGATACTAAGTTTTTCAAACTCGATTCATCTAAATTACAAAGTTTAGGATCACAAACCCAAAACGTATCGTCTTTGTTCTTATCTTTTTCTTGAAGGCATTCTACACTTTACCTATTGTGATCTTTATCCTCGGGATAAGGTTCCTGTGTTTTACAGTGTAATAGTTTAGTTAAGAGAGCAATCAATTTGTCGTCTAGAGTACTGTCATCTTGAAGAGCTTCTAACTTTTCTAGTCTAGTGATTAGATGTAGATAGGTATGCTACTTATTGGTATCAAATATCAAGCAGTAAGGAGAACTTTATGCAGAATCCAAATACCCTAGTTTTATATGAAGTACAAAAGCCAGTAGGTATGCGGCAACTAAATTTATATAATACCTAGAAAAATGTAATGAGGTCCCCAAAAAAACATAAATGTGAAATAGAGGCCAAGTTCCTCCCCCCCCCCTCCAAAGAAACACTCCCCTCCTCAAAAAGCGAGAAATATCCCCTCCTAAAACCCCCAGAAAACACCTTACCATCCTACACTCCAAAAAAGTAGTATGAGTAGGTGTATTAAGTGTACCATATTTTCAACCAAAAATATTTGCCAATACAAGAGATGATACAAGAAAGAAATGTCCAAGTTCATTACTTAGAAGACCTATTAGTTACTTACTAAGAACAGTAAAGACACTTCAACTGACCTTTAAAAACAACACTAAAATACTTATATCCAGTTACTCAAATATCACTTTCCTCAACCAGGTATATTCTTAAACTTGGCAATGTTTTTTTTGTGCCAAAATTATCTTTAGAGAAAAACTAAACATTGCCAAGTTTAAGAATATACCTGGGTGAGGAAAGTAATATTTTTGTAACTGGATATAAGTATTTTTATTGTTGTTATTAAAGGTCAGTTGAAGTGTCTTTACTGTTCTTAGTAACTAACTATGAGGTCTTCCAAGTAATGAACTTGGACATTTCTTTTTTGTATCATCTGTTGTATTGGCAAATATTTTTGGTTGAATTAATACACTAACTCATACTACTTTTTTGGAGTGTAGAATGGTAAGGCGTTTTGGGGGGGTTTTAGGAGGGGATATTTTTGAGGAAGGGAGTGTTTCTTTCTGGGGGCAGGAACTTGGCCTCTATTTCACATTTATGTTTTTTTTTGGGGGGATCTCATTACTTTTTTCTAAGTATTAAATAGAATTTAGTTGCCGCTTACCTACTGGCTTTTGTACTTCATATAAAACCAGGGTCTTTGGATTCTGCATAAGGTTCTCTTAACTGCTTGATATTAGATACCAATAATCAACCTACATACATCTAATCACTAGACTAGAAAAGTTAGAAGCTCTTCCAGATGACATTACTCTAGAGGACAAATTGATTGCTCTCTTAACTAAACTATTACACTGTAAAACACAGGAACCTTATCCCGAGGATAAAGATCACAATAGGAAAAGTGCAGAAGGCCTTCAAGAAAAACATAAGAAACAAAGACGATACATTTTGGGTTTGTAATCCTAAACTTTGTAATTTAGATGGCTCAACTTTGAAAAACTTAGTATCTGCTTTCAAGTATATTATGCAGTTAACCCCTACGACTTTATTTACTACATTTGAGAAAGAAGTCACAACTGTTGTTGTTAAGATGCGTCGAAATGTTTCTTAAAACATCAAATATAAGTTCTCTTTACCAAGAAGATTCATTTGATACCCCACATGATGGGTTTCAGAAGGAATGATGGCATTTCGATGGAACAAAAAGTAGAAAACGTCATAGGTAATATGACACTCACGTATCATGACCTACCTGCGTGCCAAGTTTGGTCAAAATAGGCCAAACGGTGTGAATTTGTATAAGGAACAAACATACAGACAGACAGCTGAAAGACCTTTTTTACCTAGCCTAGTGCGTTCCCCGGACCAAGGCCTACCTGTGTGTCAAGTTTGGTCAAATGGTGTGAATTTGTGTAAGGAACTAACATGCAGACAGACAGCTGATAGACGATTTTGACTAGCCTATGACACTACCCGGATATAGACCGAAGTGTGTGTCAAATTTTGTCAAAATCGGTCAAACGGTGTGTATTTGTATAAGGAACAAACAGACAGACAGACAGCTGATAGACAATTTAACGTAGCCTATGATTCTCCCCGTATCAAGACCCATCTGTGTCCCAAGTTTGGTCAAAATCGGTCAAACGGTGAGGATTTGTAAGAGGAACAAACATACAGACAGACAGCTGGTATACGATTTTTACTGAGCCTATATGCGTCTAATTGTTTCTTAAAACATCAAATATAGGTTCTCCTTACCAAGAAGATTCATTTGATACCCCACATGATGGGTTTCAGAAGGAATGATGGCTTTCCGAAGTACAAAACGTCATAGGTAATATGACACTCCCGTATAAAGACCATTGCGTGCCAAGTTTGGTCAAAATAGGCCAAACGGTGTGAATTTGTATAAGGAACAAACATACAGACAGACAGCTGAAAGACCTTTTAGCGCGGTTCCTCCCTCCCCCATAGGGAGGAACCCCGCTTATAAGGTTGATACAATGAAACAATCCGGAAGTGCCGACAAGAAAATTTCGCGTTTCAGAACCCCTAGAGACCGAAAATAACAGTAGTTCAAATTTGTATATATATATATATATATATATATATATATATATATATATGTATATATTTATATATATATATATATATATATATATATATGTATATATATATATATATATATATATATATATATATATATATTTGTCTGTTCGCTCATTTCTGGCTTCCCTGATGGTCCGATTTTGATGAAATTTGGTACAAAAATCAGTCGTCCAATATGAAAGGTCAAGTTCGTTAACCAGCAAAATCCGCCCTCTGGAAGACGGAGTTTGGGGCGAAATTCGCGCAGAAAAAATCGTAACGCTTACGTTTTTGAGTTCATAAGCTTGTAAGTACTCTTTTTATAGGCTTCTTGGGCTAGGAAAACGAATGAAACCATTTTCAAGGCGATAGCTTTAACCGTTTTCGAGAAAATTGGAAAAATAGTTTTTGAATACCGTTTTTGGTTTGGGTACTTAGAATCATGGGATTCAGTTGAAACATTTTCTGCATGTTCTACTTTCATTAAAACTAATATGTTGAAATTTTGGTTACGTTTGGAGTTAAGGAAGGGTTAGAATAAAATATTTTATTAACAGACTTAAAAAGTTTTGGTAACTTTGTATATTTTCCTTAATATCTCGAAAAAGGTTGAGAATCTTGGTAAACAAAAGAATACCATTAGAAAGCTTACTAAATGCTCTACAAAAAAGGTTCTGATGAAAGTTTTGATTAGGCGATGTCAATCGGAGAAATAAGTGCTTAAAACATTAAAGTAATTGATTTTGCTTATTCGAACTGTTCTTTTTGTCTGTTTTTATTCCTTGTTATTTTTTAATTGCTTATAGTTGGATAATGTATTTTACAATAAAACAGATTAGGCAAAATAAGAAAAACAATTCATTGTTAGAAATATAGCTTGCCAAGAGAAAAAGATTCGTTGACGTCTTTTGAATATTTTCAATTGCCTTTATGCTGTTGGTTTTTTTATTTTATTTTTTAATTGATTTTATCTGTAGAATTATTACTATAGTAAAAGAACACAGGAATGTGTGAAAATATTTGATATTTTCCAATTCATTGAAACGTATGAAATGAAGTATCGGTAGAAGAGGATTCTAGGGTCTTGCGGACCTGACCCCAGGTATAGCCATAAAACCCTTTGAACAAAGGCCGAGGAAAATATTATCTGTTTCTATTCTATGCTTTTCAAATGAGAATAGGGATATGAACAGGAACCGGGGTCTCCCGTGGTCTAATGGCTAGCGCCTTGGATTCATAAGCGGGGGATGGTGGGTTCGATTCCCAACCTCCGGCAGGAATTTTATCATCCCACGGCTCGCTGGTGAAATTCCTCGCTACACCCTGGATGTCGGCGCTAATGACCTAGATGTAGATGTGCCGTAAAAAAAAAAAAAAAAAAAAAAAAAAAAAAAAAAAAAAAACTGGAACCGCGCTAAGATGACGCAATTCCTGCGAGTCGGACTTTTTTACCTAGTCTAGTGCATTCCCCGGACCAAGGCCTACCTGTGTGCCAAGTTTGGTCAAAATCGGTCAAATGGAGTGAATTTTTACCGAGCCTACATGCGTCTAATTGTTTCTTAAAACATCAAATATAGGTTCTTCATACCGAGACAATTCATTTGATACCCCTCATCATGGGTTTCGGGCGGAATGATGGGTTTCCGAAGGAAGTACAGAACTGGCACGCCCCCGACCCGGAAGCGGAGTCAAACACAACTTTTCGCGATTTTTCGATTTTTTTCCTTTAATAACGTCATCATATCTATCTTCATGGAAAATTTCAAGTCTCTAGCATCATGGGAAGTGCCTAATAATTTTGATGAGTGAGTGAGTGAGTGAGTGAGTCCTATAAATCCCGATTTTCGATCGCTTATATCTCAGACACTATTCGATGTAGAATTATAAAAATTTCCAGTTTTACTCACATCTAGTAGTATAATACCTGTGTAAAATTTCATAACTTTATCTTTACCTGGTTGAAAGTTATGAGAGGGTAAAAATCGGCTCTAAGACCGCCTGTAATATACACACAGTATGCTTAGGCCGGAACTTGGCCTGGCGCACTACCGTGCGCCTAGATATCAACCTCGGTTGATATATTTCTCTGGAATATTTCAAATATGGGCCTGCTTCTCCCTTTAAAGAAGGTAACATAATATTAATTGCCTTGGTAAATTACAGGTAAAAGATAATATATAACCTGAAGCTTACAAAACACTCCTACAAGCAAAATAGGTCCAATTGTTGCCAGAACGAATATTATTGTTCCAATTTTTTTTATAGCTATTATTTATAGATATTTTAGATTATAGCTAAAACTTCTTGATTATAAACGTCAATGACGCAGTTCAACAATTGATCTAAAAAAACACTCGGAGCAGTAAGTTCTTTGTGGGGTTTTGGGGGTCGCTGATTACGATGAGCGGGTTGGTTAACCTTTATCACATCAGATTCAAGGTAATTTGAAGGTCAAATAGAGAAAAATCTGTAGGAAAAATCTGGAATATTAATAATAATTGATCTAGGGGTCTCCCGTGGTCTAGTGGCTAGCGCCTTAGACTCATAAGCGAGAGATGGTGGGTTCGATCCCCACCGGCGCACAGTGTAACGAAGTAGTGGAGATTATGGACAAAAATCAATAACCACTAGTTATTTTCAAATAAACATTTTTATTAAATGAAATCAACTCAAAACAAGGTAACAATAGTATAATAATTTATACTATACGGCTATAATAATATTAATTGTAATATTAATAGAAATAATATAGCAGGTAATAATATTATTTATAACAATATTATAAAATATAATATAAATGTAACATATAATGTAGTAATAAACTCTTGTTTATGTCTGCCTCTAAGGTAGCCAGAAGGGCCATCAGGGCTTGAATATCTTTTTTCTTGATAAAAATTAATAACAATTTCTTTTAAGTTGATATATTGTTTCAACCAGTATTTATATAAGAGTTTTTTTCTCTGTGGTGAGCACGTTCCCACATTTTTTACATTTAATATAAGACTAAACTGGCAGTCTTTCTAATATTGCTTAATATTTCTTTAGGTGCATCCTGCAGATCAAATTGAATCATTTGCCCGAGGATTGATACCGTTTTCTTGGATTTATCCACGATTTTCCAAATTTGGAAGAAAAAATAAATTGATGGATCTAAAAATAAAAATCTTTGGAATCGGCAAATTTCGGCAAACTAAATTGCTGTCAGTACATTATAATTGAGGTAAACTTTAAGCTCTAAAAAACTTGGGATGTTTGCAGATGAAGTTTTTTTACTATGGTCTATCAAAATTTTGTACATTAAAAAAATGTCAAAAATTAATGAAGAATAATTCAGGATAAATAATAAGGGAGTAATTACCCGTAATTAATTATATCAGATAAAAAAGGAATAGTTTTGACGTAATTTCCTTCGGATGACTTAATAAAAACACGGTCCTATCTTCAACGAGAGAGGTTCAAACTAATTGTTGGTATAAAGCAGATTTTGAAGACTTTGCCTTGTTTATAATGATGCTAAAGTGTTTGTTGATAAAAATAAAGCTAATATTTATTAGTTTTATACGATTTTAATTCCTTGAATAGTTTCTAAACTTAGCTAGAGGATTAAAAATTAAATATAAGAAAACAAAAATTCAGGTTTTTGTCCATTGGACGTTGCACTGTGCGGCGGCAGGAATTTTCTCAGCTCAAGGCTCGTTGAGAAAATTTCTCAAATAAGAACGTCGAACCATTGTTCGTTGAGAAATAAAAAATAAAAACAATAAGTGTGTTTTGGTGCTATTGACCTTGGCAGTCGGAGCACCAATAATATTTAAAAAATAATAATAATAATGTGCGTTTTGGTGCAATTGACCTTAGCAGTTGGAGCACCTATAATGAAAAAAAAATTAAATGTGTTTAACCAGTCAATACTGTTTCTGTTTTGGGCCAAAATCATTCAGAATAATGAATAATGACTAATGAATAAAATTGTTATTTCATTCTGAACCAGGAATAATATTTTCATTCATTATTCAGTCATTGAATAACTAAAGGATTTTTTTTATTCATTATTGAATTAATAAATGATTTATTGAATGAAAACTCTAATAAAAAATTTTTATTTGAATTAAATTTGTTTTAAACTTTTATTTTATTTATTTGTTCGTTTTCCGTATCATGGCAATGTATACCTTACATTTTACTAAGTACGTTATGTATATATATCATTACATTATTGTGTGTGTATTTACATTATGCTTATATTATTACATTACCTTATGTATATATTAATTGTGTATGTATTTACATATACATTATTATTATTATTATTATTATTACATAATACATTATTATTACCTATATATTTGCATTATAAATTATTATTATTACATTATTTATTTATGTTTTTCGCTGAAGAGTGATTCACATATTAGTAAGTATTTTACGCTGTAATTTGTTCAATTTAATTTGTGTCTGTACTGTTTATTTATGTAATGTTTTTAATCTGATTAATTTATTAATACCAAATTAAATAATGCACATATTTCTAAAATTAATTATGGGCATCTGTAGGTAAATTATATAAATTAAATCGAAAGGTTGACAACTGATTAATTTAGTGTTGTTTTTTTTTTTATTCTGACTATTTTTTTTTGTTATATTGTGTGTCTTATTTTGAATAAATAAAAATAATAAATGAAGAATGAAAAATAATTAATTATTCATAGAATAAAAAATAAGTCAATGAATGAATAAGTAAATCAACTTATAAATTCTTATTCTATAAAAATGTATTATTGTATTAGAAATTTATTGAATAATAAGCCAACCCTGTTTTTATAGAATAAAAAAAAACTGTGAATCAATAACTTAATCAATGAAAACTTATTTGAATGATAATTGAATAAGAAATATAATGACTAATGCCCAACTCTGATTTATATGTTTGAGGATGAGTACGCTAGGATTTTACGACTAAAGCACATAACTCTGTATTGATTGGTCACCAAGTCACGGTTAAGCAAGAAAAATAAAAATAAGATAAACTTCCCACCTTGAGGTTGTGAAAAAGCGAATAAGAGAAGCAGAAGGAGTAGATGAGCCAACATGACTGAAGGGAGCCAGGTCACTGGCATTACCTCTGTAAAGCTCCACAACCTGGTGGGCGTGGATCTAAACACCACCATACCACACTCCAACACTCCAAGCTCCCTGGCTCACAAGCAAACACACCACCACAACCATACCACACTTCAAGCTCTCTGGCTCACAAGCAGACACATCACTACTAACATCATCACTAGGCTACGAATCTAATTGGATTTACATATTTTTTTCTGATTCTTAAATCGTAATATTTGATGGAATTGAGCGCGTTTTAAGTGATATTAAAGCATTTAAACAGGTTATAGCGCAGTTCCTCCCTCTCTCCATAGGGAGGAATCCCGCTTATAAGGTTGACCTCATGACGCCATCCGCAAGTGCTGACTAGAAAATTTTGCGTTTCAGAACCCCTAGAGAACGAAAGTAACGGTGGTTCAAATTTATATACATATATATATATATATATATATATATATATATATATATATATATATATATACATATATTTGTCTAGCTCAGCGAATAATGATCCGATTTTAATGAAATTTGGTACAAAAATCTTTCGTCTAATTTAAAAGTTCGTTGGCCAGAAAAATGCGTTCACCGGAACATGGTTTTTGGAGCGAAATTCGCGCGAAACAAATCGTTGCGCTTACTTCAAATGCTTGCAAGCACTCGTTTTATAGGCTTCTTGGCCTAGGAAAACGAATGAAACCATTTTTAAGGCGATAGCTTTAAACTTTTCAAGAAAAGTGGCAAAATAGTTGTTGAATCAAGTTTTTGGTTTGGGTACTTAGAATCGTGGGATTCAGTTAAAATATTTTCTGCATGCTTGAAATTCATATAAGCAAAGATGTTTAAATTTTGGTTACGTTTGAATATGACAATTTTTGGGAACTTCGTATGTTTTCCTTAATATCTCGAAAAGGTTGGGAATCTTGGTAAGCAAAAGGTTACCATTCGAAAGCTTACTAAATTCTCTACAAAAAATGTTCTACAGACATTTTTGATAAGGCGATGTCAATCAGAGAAATAAGTGCTTAAAACTTCAAACACATTTGTTTTGTTCTTATGAACGGGTTTTTGTCGTTGTTTAACTCACTTTTTAATTTTTGTCTATTTCTCTTATTTTTTTGGTGCTTTTGATTTTTTTAATTGCTTATATTAGGAAAATGTATTTGTCTGTAAAAAAGGATTCGTAAAATGAGAACCAATTTTTAGTTGTTAGAAATATTTATTTTACATAATTTCACATATTTTGTCAAAAATCCATATTTTTACATATTTTGCCATTAATACATATATTTTCTACATATTTTGGCATTCTTTTTATTTTGTAATTATAAAATAAAGGGGAAACGGGGAAAGAATACTTTACCCATAGAGTCTACACCTGTCATTTCTAATTGTAAGAAGGAATACCGTTTTTGGTTTGGGTACTTAGAATCACGGGATTCAGTTGAAACATTATCTGCATGTTCTACTTTCATTAAAACTAATATGTTGAAAGTTTTGTTACGTTTGGAGTTAAGGAAGGGTTAGAATAAAATATTTTATGAAGACATGAAAAGTTTTGGGAAGTTCGTATACTTTCATTAATATCTCGAACACGGTTGGGAAATCGTGGTAAGTGGATAGAAACTATTTGAAAGCTTACTAAATTCTCTACAAAAAAGACTCTAAAACTATTTTTGATTAGGTTATGTCAATCGGAGAAATAAGTGCTTAAAACTTCAAATACGTCTGTTTTGTTCTTATGAACGGGTTTGTGTCGTTCTTGTTGTAATTTTTGTCTCTTTCCCTTCGTTTTTTATTGCTTTTTATTTTTGTAATTTCTTATGTTGCGAAAATTTTGTGTGTAAAACAGGATATGAAAAATGAGGCCAATTTTCTGTTGCTAGAAATAATATAAATTTTGGGAACTTTCATTAATATCTCGAAAACTGTTGAGAATTTTGGTAAACGGAAGAATACCATTAGAAAGCTTATTAAATGCTCTACATAAAAGGTTCTAATGAAAGTTTTGATTAGGCGATGTCAATCGGAGAAATAAGAGCTTAAAGCTTTAAAGTAATTGATTTCGCTTATTCGAAGTGTTATTTTTGTCTGTATTTTATTCCTTGTTATTTTTTAATTGCTTATAGTTGGATAATGTATTCGAAAATAAAACAGGTTAAGTAAAATAACAAAAACAATTTATTGTTAGAAATATAGAGTTCCAAGATTCCAAGACCTTGTAACTAGCGGGACGGTTTCTAGTGTTGCCGACCCTTCCAGGTAAGATTGTAAATCCTACCTTTCAAGACTGGTGGAACCAAAATATAACTGTCAGGGTTCGGTCACTGCTACTTAATAAAACTACATTTTATCGTAAAAATGGTTTTATTGTGCCGACATTTCGGCTTGAACTTCAAGCCTTCATCAGGGCTGTAAATACAAGTAGGACATATTTAACACTAATATATGCACATATCTATGTAAATATACCTAACATATATATATAATATATATATATTTATATATATGCATATACACATACACATATACACGCACACATATGTACATATATATGCCCACATACATACACATATGGGGTATGTATTATTAAGTAGCAGTGACCTAACCCGGACAATCCCTACCTTGCATCATCAACGGTCAACGATCTCCTCTCAACAAAATAATAACTGCTTCTATTTTAATCTTTCGAAATTAGACTAGGGATAAGAACGGAACCGCGCTAAGATGAGGCAGTTCCTGCGAGTCGGACTTGATTTTATTTCTTTGCTACTAAGGGGAATTAGACGAAACGCTCGGACACGTATCGACTATTGGATGCAAAATCATCAGACGAAAATGGGCCTGATCGGTGACCCGGTAATGTTCATCTGTAGAAATTTTAAACTTATTTTTTTCCCTTTTAAAATGAGTTCCTAATTTTTATTTTTGCTTTTTTTCAATATGGTTATAGAGTTTTAGTCATTTTGTTCTATATAGTTTTAACTTTTGTTCTTTCCATACATAATAACAGAGTTCGTACTTATTATTTATGCTTTTATTTTCAACATTTTATAGTGTTTCTGGTATTTCTTTACTACATATTTTCAATTTTTTATTAAATATTGCATTATAAATAGTTAAATATGTATGTAAATATTTTGAATTTTATTTTACATGAACATCCGTTCCCTAATCATCACCATTACAATATATACTCATATTATTCGTATTAAATCTCAGTTTGTATTTCTGAAAGAACTTTAAAAGATGTTGGCAATCCTAATCGTCCCTATTGAAACGATAAATGCCTCATTAAATATCGTCTCTATATCTCTCAGTATATACAGGGTGTACCGCAAGTTAATGACAATACTCCAGGGGGTAAAACTAGACAAAAAATGTAGTTCAACACCACCAACCACATATTTCTATCTCACTCCGTTTTAATAATACGCCGTTCTAAAAGTTCATTAGAAAAAAACGTGTTTTTGTAGTAAACATTTTCTCTGATTTTTATAACTTAATTATTTTCTCTACTGAAGAGGAAAATAGAGGTAGCCAAGCAGAGATTCTTCACTCCTCCTTCTACAAATAGATACGAAACATTTTCCACCATTTCCGAATAGATTCGTAACATTTTCCACGATTTCCGAATCACTTTCTAGTAATTTTTTTTAATTTTAATTATGAGCATCTAAGTGACAAACTCGAAACAATTATTACAAATATACATCAAATTACAATATTACATATATACATCAATTTACAATATTGCATTTATTTATTTAATTAAACAGATGGGATTATATACATCTAGTTACACAATCAGACAATATTACATAATAATTCCTTACGTATTACAAATGTATTCCTTACACTTTACGTATATATTACTTACATATATTAATTTCTTGTATATTCATTCCTTACGTATTACATATTCATTCCTTACGTATTACATATTCGTTCCTTACATATTACATAATCATTCCTCACACATTACATATTTGTTCCTTACATATTAGATATTTATTCCTTACGTATTACATATTTGTTCCTTATATATTACATATCCATTCCTTACTTATTACATATTTATTGCTTATATATTATATATTCATTGCTTACATATTATCTAGTGACGTGACACCTTCCTTATGTTATTGATTTTACTTGTTTGAATATAATAGAGTTTTACATTAAATGATTTAATTTGATTTTCCTGTTCTTAGTCATTGATAGTTTCAAATTAGTAAAGTTTTTTAAAAAAATAAGAAAATAAAATAAATAATAATAATTAGGTTTAATATGTATTAATAATTAAAAAATATATATTAATGGTTTTAAGATTGTTGCTATATGTTGACTGCTGTCAGTGAGTAATTTGTACATGACGTATTGTAAGTCTTGATTTTGACGTTGCTGGCATTCTGTTAGTGCGTGTTTCACGGTTAGTTCGCTGTTACAACGAGTTATTTAAGAAAATATAGAAAAATCTGAAGAAACGTCTGGTTGTTCCCAGTTTTCCCGAAAACAATCAGATATACGGCCTTGATCGACATACATGCCTGTTCGCACTCTCCCGTTTAAAAAAAAAATCTATTCCATTTTGATAAAATTTGGCACAAAAAGGTTTTGGCTTGAGCTTGATAAGTCATTGCTGGGATAGCTCAAGTAATTTATAATTTAAAATTTGGTTTATAATACCACCGGACATCACCATCCCTAAAACGCATGTGCAATCTTCAAATGCAGCCAACGAAACACAATGTAGTCATCATTAAATTTTCAGTAATAGCCGTAAGAAGTTGAACATGCAAAATCAACGCCACGACGATTCCATCATATTCCAGGAACTTCATTCAATAATTATAAACTTATACTTTAAACCTATACTAATTATATTTCACTACTTGTTTGAAAACTATTGAAATAATTATACTTCTCCCTGTAAGTAATTAAAATAAAGAATTACAAAACGTTCAGCTTAAAGAGTGGTCGGAGTAATAAAGGGCTAAAGCAGCTTATAGAGTGGTCGGAGTGTTGAAGGGCTAAAGCAGCTTATAGAGTGATCGGAATGATGAAGGGCTAAAGCAGCTTATAGAGTGATCGGAGTCAATCATAGGAGGCTGCATAAAATCTCATACTGTTCGGGAATTTATATTAATGGTTTGATTTGATTTGAAGGGGTTGGAGGGGGGGGGGGGGGTAATTTAACCGTTAAATACCTTTTGAACAATAAAACGATAGATTTTTCACTCCATTTCTACGTATTCCTGGCTCCAGCCTCTCCCCCATTTAACCCCAATTAACTTTAAGACGTGTCAAAGCTGGAGTTTTACTGCGCAAAATACGAAGCGTGCGCGTTATTCAGAGGGGCAACGTTGTATGATATGATAAATATTCCAAAATTCTTGGGAGAGTATTGGAACTATTTCTTCCCTCGCTCTTTTTGACGAAATTGTTGCTAAACATAAGTAGATGTTTAACAGTTGAGTTGAATCCCATGGAGATTGCAGCCTTCAAATACACACCAGAGACTTCGGTAGATGTTGGAAGATCATTCAATCGCTTCAAAAATATACTGAGATCAGACTGGCGTCATTTCACGTTTGACAATTTAAAAATCCATGTTGTTTCAAACTTACTTACTTACTTACAGACGGGCACTACAGTCCGTGAAGGACCAAGGCCTCAGCCAACAGCTTATTCCAGGCATCTCTATCTGTCGCAAAACGCCTCCAACGACGGATTCCTATCTCCTTCAAATCCTTCTCCACGTCATCCAGCCAGCGCAATCCAGGTTTTCCACGCCTTCTTCTGCCACCCGGCATTCCATAGAGAAGTTTTCTTGGCAATCTTTCAGGGGGCATTCTCTCGACGTGTCCCAACCATTTGAGTCTTTGATGTTTTATAAAATAAATTATATCTGGGTCTCCATACAGCGTTTTCAGCTCCTGATTAGTTCTTATTCTCCAGATGTCGCCACACTTTACCGGGCCATATATCCTTCTGAGTACCTTCCGCTCTCAGACTAGCAGCATCCTTGTACTTTCTTTGATTAGTACCCATGCCTCGCTTCCATATGTGACCACTGGGCGAATAACTGTCTTATAAATATGGACCTTTGCCTTCCTGGAAACAAAACTGGTTTCAAACAATTATCCAAAATCATATTCACCTATAAAAATTTTCAAATCCTTTTTCCCCCTTTTAAAATGAGTTCTTAATTAGCGCGGTTCCTCCCTCCCTCATAGGGAGGAACCCCGCTTATAAGGTTGATACAATGAAACAATCCGGAAGTGCCGACTAGAATTTCGCGTTTCAGAACCCCTAGAGACCGAAAATAACGGTGGTTCAAATTTGTGTATATATATATATATATATATATATATATATATATATTTGTCTGATCGCTCTGTAGCTCCCAGACGAATGGTCCGATTTTGATGAAATTTGGTACAAAAATCTTTCGTCTAATTTGAAACGTCAAGTTCGTTAACCAGCAAAATCCGCCTAGTGGAAGATGGCGTTTGGAGCGAAATTCGCGCAAAAAAATCGTAACGCTTACGTTTTTGAGTTCATAAGCTTGTAAGTACTCGTTTTATATGCTTCCTGGGCTAGGAAAACGAATGAAACCATTTTCAAGGCGATAGCTTTAACCGTTTTCGAGAAAATCGGAAAAATAGTTTTTGAATACCGTTTTTGGTTTGGGTACTTAGAATCATGGGATTCAGTTGAAACATTTTCTGCATGTTCTACTTTTATCAAAACTAATATGTTGAAATTTTGGTTACGTTTGGAGTTAAGGAAGGGTTAGAATAAAATATTTTATTAACAGACAAAAAAAGTTTTGGTAACTTTGTATACTTTCGTTAGTATCTCGAAAACCGTTGACAATCTTGTGAAGCGAAAGATTACCATTCGAAAGCTTACTAAATGCTCTACAAAAAAGGTTCTGAAGAAAGTTTTAATTAGGCGATATCAATCGGAGAAATAAGTGCTTAAAACTTTAAATTAATTGATTTCGTTTATTCGAATGGTTCTTTTTGTCTGTTTTATTCCTTGTTATTTTTTAATTGCTTATAGTTGGATAATGTATTTGAAAATAAAACAGGTTAAGAAAAATAAGAGAAACAATTTAATGTTAGAGATATGGATTTCCAAGATATAGCTTTTCAACTGCCTAGCGTCCTTCCTAGGGAGGGTTGTTTGTCTTTGATTTTGGTATTTAGAATTATGGGATACAGTTGAAACATTTTCTGCATGTTCGAATTTCATCAACACTAATATGTTGAAATTTTTGTTACGTTTAGAGTAAAGGAAGGGTTAGAATAAAATATTTTATTAACAGACAAAAAAAGTTTTGGTAACTTTGTATACTTTCGTTAGTATCTCGAAAACCATTGACAATCTTGTGAAGCGAAAGATTACCATTCGAAAGCTTACTAAATGCTCTACAAAAAAGGTTCTGAAGAAGAATTAATTAGGCGATGTCAATCGGAGAAATAAGTGCTTAAAACTTTAAATTAATTGATTTCGTTTATTCGAATGGTTCTTTTTGTCTGTTTTATTCCTTGTTATTTTTTAATTGCTTATAGTTGGATAATGTATTTGACAATAAAACTGTTTAAGTAAAATAACAAAAACAATTTATTGTTAGAAATATAGATTTCCAGGATTCCAAGACCTTGTCACTAGCGGGTCCGTTTCTAGTGTTAGCCGACCCTTCCAGGTAAGATTGTAAATCATGACCTTTCAAGACACACAGGAATGGCGTTAGTGACCTTAAGGGTTGACACGCCATTATAATAATTAACTTAAAAAAAAGACTGGTGGAACCAAAATAATAACTGCTTCTATTTTAATCTTTCCAAATTAGACTAGGGATGTGAACGGAACCGCGCTAAGATGATGCAGTTCCTGCGAGACGGAATTTTTTTTTTTTTTTTATTTATGCATTATCTTTTAATATGTTATAGAGTTTTAGTCATTTTGTTCTATACATTTTCAACTTTTGTTCTTTCCATTTATAATAACATAATTCCTACTTATTATTTATACTTTTCTTTACAATATTTTATAGTGTTTTAGGTATTTGTTTACTAAACATTTTCAATTTTTAATTACATATTCCATTATAAATAGTTAAATATATTTGTACATATTTTGAATTTTTTTTTTACATGAACATCCGTTCCTAAGAGATAACCAATAATGAAATCAATAGGTTAAAAAAATTATTCCTAATTTAAAGTGTTAAATCCCCCCCCCCCCCACTACATGGTACTAATTATATATATTTTAGAACTTTTCAGCTCTGTGGCCCCTCAGAAGGCTTTGAACTGTTAAATTATATCACTGCCCCCTCTCCAAATCAATTTCATGGCCATTAAAACAGTGAGTGATGGGGGGATAATGTCATATTTGGATTTAGGTGGTAATATTACATAAAAATCATCAGAAATCATGTAGGAGCTCGGGATTTTTTTCAAGAGGAATGTAATCTGTCCTGTGTACAGTGTTATGTAAATTTGAATTAAAATGTAATTCAACTGATATTTGAATTATGAATTACATTTTTTAATTGTAATTGAAAAGTCTGAAAATATCAATTACAGCAATTGAAAAAATAATTCAATTTTGATTAACTGTATTTCAATTAAATATAACTCAAGTATTTGAATTACGTAGTTATTTGAAATAAGTGTTAGGTAAATTTGAATTACAATGTAATTCAAATGGTATTTGAATAATTTATTCCTTTTTTTTTTTTTTATTGTAATTGAAAAGGCTGAAAATATCAATTACAGGTGCTAATGACCCTAGCAGTTGAAGCACCAAAAAAAAAGTCAATTACAGTAATTGAAAAAACTCAGGTATTGGAATCGTAATTGAATTACAATTGTAATTGATTTACAATTATAATTCAATTACAATTCTAATATGAATTGATGTTTTAATTTCTGACTACCATAAGGAGTGATAAGTACACCTATAATTGAATTACAATTATAATTGTAGGTAATTGATATTTGAATTACATAATTAGTGCTTCAATTACATTAAAGGATTACAATGTACTTATAATGCATGTTTTAATTGCATTATTATTCAATGTGTAATTCTAATTAATGAACTACAAATACAATGCAATCGTAATTCGTAATTCTTATTCAATTACAATATGCCCTACACTGCATGCTGCAGCCATATCTTCATACGTGTACATATCTAATAATAAGATATAAAATTCAACACCTGGGTTTCTGTAGTTTTTCGCCATACTTATTCCTTATTATTGAAAAATAACTTTCCGTTAGAATTGCAAATATTCACTGGAGTATCCAGTTTATGACAAACTAATTAAAGATGAATGATTATTAAATAGCATTGAAATTACAGAAATCATTCCTACAATGAATGGTTCATGAAAAACTCATTAAAAATACATACTTCAAAACAATGCCAGTAATTGAGAAACTAATTAGTGTTAAAAAAAATTTGAAAATAGGCAGACTATGAAAAAATATCATTTAGATTACAACGGCATCTTTATTAAAATATCAGGGTTATAAAAACAATTAAAAATTACCATCTACTCAACAATGCTCAAATAAATATGGAATATTTATTAAAACTTCTGGTTAATGACGAACATTGTATACAGTTAGACTATTAACAAATATTATTTAGATTACAACGGCATTTTTATTAAAATATCAGGTTTATAAAAACAATAAAAAATAACCATCTATTCAACAGTGGCCAAATAAATATTAAATATGTATTAAACTTCTGTTTAATGACGAACATTGTAAATAGTAAGACTATTAAAACATATTATTTAGATTACAACCATATTTTTACACAAATATCCAGCTTATAAAAAGCAATTAAAAAAGATCATGTATTTAATAAGAATTCCTACATTATGAAGACAAATTTATTAGATTGGGTTATAAAAAATCTGATTGTTAATAAGCCAACTAGTTTAAAAACTCTAAATTCAAAATGAATACAGAGTTCTATAACTAATAATTCCAATGATTATTAAAAATTATTAACTGTAATATATGATGTATGAAGAACAACTTTAAACCATTACCAATGTAACGGCATTAGCTAAATAATTGATAGATATTTACTAAAATATCTCGTTTATGGAGAGCTGAAGATAGTAGTCATATTTCAAAGCAAATAAATTAATTATCCGTAAGATGTTTTTATTGCTTGCCATTTTCCCCTTTAGCTTGAGAGGGTACAGACATCGGCCGCTTGGGGCAGCACACTCCTACTGTATAGTAACTCACCTCAGCTACAGAGGGTAGAGAAATTGGCCGCTAGGAGCAGAACACTCCTAGTGTATAGTAACTCACCTCAGCTTGAGAGGGTGCAGCAATCGGCAGCTTGGGGCAGCACACTCCTAGTGTATAACTAGAGCCCGGAAGATAGGCATTTATTTTTGGTTAAAATAGGCAGACAAAAAGGCACTTGAAATCCTGAAAATAGGCAGTACTGTAATTAAAATAAGCTCATCCTCTCTCTTTCCTGCTATTCGTTATGCTTGTGCATTCCTTCTACTAAGGAAGGTTCTGTTATTTACAGAGGTTCAATCCATGGGTTGGGAAAATAAGCTTTCGAATTGATATTTGTGACGGCAATATGTAATTTAATTTGTGAAACCTTTTTTGTCTTCGACGAACTGAAATTCGTTATGTGCTTTTTAAAATGCTTAAATCGCAGAAAAAAATTGCATAACGAGCAAAAAAGGCAAAAAAAGGCTTTAAATCTTAAAATAGGCAAAAAAGGCAAAATAAAAATTGTCTCTACACTTCCTAAATGCACGAAAACATACTTATCTCTATCTGATTCTTCAATGTATCCATTCAGATAAAAAAGGCATTTTGCCCATTTTCTGGGTACAGAAATCGGCTGCATGGGGCACCACACTCCTTGTGTATAAAACTCACCTCAGCTTGCGAGGGTACAGAAATCGGCTGCATGGGGCACCACACTCCTAGTGTATAATAACTCACCTCAGCTCGAGAGGATACAGAAATCGGCTGCATGGGGCAGCACACTCCTAGTATATAATAACTCACCTCAGCTTGCGAGGGTACAGAAATCGGCTGCATGGGGCAGCACACTCCTAGTGTATAATATCTCACCTCAGCTTGCGAGGGTACAGAAATCTGCCGCTTGGGGGAGCACACTCCAAGTGGTAATATGAACTTGGAAGAACCATGGTCCTAAAATACTCGTGTATGTATGAAGTATAAAGAAGTCCGACTCGCAGGAACTGCATCATCTCAGCGCGGATCCGTTCTTATCCCTAGTCTCATTTGGAAAGACAAAAATAGAAACAAAATAGAATATATATATATATATATGTGTGTGTGTGTGTGTGTGTGTGTGTGTGTGTGTGTGTGTGTGTGTGTGTTATTTTGTTCTCTAGGGGTTCTGAAACTTAAAGTTTTCTAGTCGGCATTCCGGATTGCTTCATGAGGTCAACCTTATAGGCGGGGTTCCTCCCAATAAGGAATTAACATCGCTAATACAAATAATAAAAAATGTAAAAAAACAACAACAAAAATAATTATTTTTTTTAATTAAAGAAGAAATAAGATTATAGTTTTGGTGTTGTTGGGTTTTAAACAGCACATTCTATTATGGTATTTCTCCAATGGAATGTATCGATCGACACAAATCGCAAAGTTTAAATAAACAAAAGTCCGACTCGAAGGAACTGCGTCATCTTAACGCGGGTCCTTTTTAGCGCGGTTCCTCCCTCCCCCATAGGGAGGAACCCCGCTTATAGGGTTGATACAATGAAACAATCCGGAAGTGCCGACTAGAAGATTTCGCGTTTCAGAACCCCTAGAGACCGAAAATAACGGTGGTTCAAATTTGTATATATATATATATATATATATATATATATATATATATATATATATATATATGTATATATTTATTTATATATATATATATATTTGTCTGTTCGCTCTCTAGATAGAAGACGAATGGTCCGATTTTGATGAAATTTGGTACAAAAATCCTTCGTCCAATTTGAAAGGACAAGTTCGTTAACCAGCAAAATCCGCCTACTGGAAGATGGCGTTTGGGGCGAAATTCGCGCAAAAAAAATCGTAACGCTTACGTTTTTGAGTTCATAAGCTTCTAAGTACTCGTTTTATATGATTCCTGGGCTAGGAAAACGAATGAAACCATTTTCAAGGGGATAGCTTTAACCGTTTTCGAGAAAATTGGAAAAATATTTTTTGAATACCGTTTTTGGTTTGGGTACTTAGAATCATGGGATTCAGTTGAAACATTTTCTGCATGTTCTACTTTCACCAAAACTAATATGTTGAAATTTTGGTTACGTTTGGAGTTAAGGAGGGGTTAGAATAAAATATTTTATTAACAGACATAAAAAGTTTTAGTAACTTTGTTTACTTTCCTTAATATCTCGAAAAAGGTTGAGAATCTTTGTAAACGGAAGAATACCATTAGAAAGCTTATTAAATGCTCTAAAAAAAAGGTTCTAATGAAAGTTTTGATTAGGCGATGTCAATCGGAGAAATAAGAGCTTAAAACTTTAAAGTAATTGATTTCGCTTATTCGAACTGTTCTATTTGTCTGTTTTTTATTCCTTGTTATTTTTTAATTGCTTATTGTTGGATAATGTATTTGAATATAAAACAGGTTAAGAAAAATAAGAAAATCAATTTAATGTTAGAGATATGGATTTCCAAGATATATAGCTTTTCAACTGCCTAGCGTCCTTCCTAGGGAGGGTTCTTTGTCTTTGATTTTGGTACTTAGAATTATGGGATACAGTTGAAACATTTTCTGCATGTTCGAGTTTCATCAACACTAATATGTTGAAATTTTTGTTACGTTTAGAGTAAAGGAAGGGTTAGAATAAAATATTTTATTAACAGACAAAAAAAGTTTTGGTAACTTTGTATAATTTCGTTAGTATCTCGAAAACCGTTGACAATCTTGTGAAGCGGAAGATTACCATTCGGAAGCTTACTAAATGCTCTACAAAAAAGGTTCTGAAGAAAGTTTTAATTAGGCGATGTCAATCGGAGAAAAAAGTGCTTAAAGCTTTAAATTAATTGATTTCGTTTATTCCAATGGTTCTTTTTGTCTGTTTTATTTCTTGTTATTTTTTAATTGCTTATAGTTGGATAATGTATTTGACAATAAAACTGGTTAAGGAAAATAACAAAAACAATTTATTGTTAGAAATATAGATTTCCAAGATTCCAAGACCTTGTCACTAGCGGGTCTGTTTCTAGTGAAGCCGACCCTTCCAGGTAAGATTGTAAATCATGACCTTTCAAGACTTTACTACTCACAGGAATGGCGTTAGTGACCTTAAGGGTTGACACGCCATTATAATAATTAATTAAAAAAAAAGACTGGTGGAACCAAAATAATGAACTGCTTCTATTTTAATCTTTCCAAATTAGACTAGGGATATGAACGGAACCGCGCTAAGATGATGCAGTCCTGCGAGACGGACTTTTTATAAGTAGTGTCATTTGGAAAGCTTAATAAACATTTTCTTTTTTTTTTATTTCGTAAAAAGTGTGAACACCCACACGAAAATCTGGAATAAAAGCGATACTGAGCAGAGGAAATCGAGAGTAGCCAACTTACACAGAAGTTAGAATTACACAAGTTTATTATTATCAAATGTCAGACCCATCATTTTAGAAATGGTGGATGCCCCCAACATCTTCATCTTTATGGAAGTAACACTAGTTTTGTTTGGGTCCTTAGAAAGAGGTGCAGGTTGATAACAGGAACACTTTCACCTTGACAAGCTAACATAATGCTTATTATGGAGAATACAACTAAAGTAAATTTTGGAATAGCCTTTTCTCAGAAATGGTTAATCCAATGAAAATAATGTGAGGACAAGTTTTGTACGTAATTGCATGATCTACAATTGTCTTCGGAAATATTTTTATCTTAAAACTCAACGCTTCGAAGAAAAATCCGAAAAACTATATTTTTTGTGAACTTTGACCTCGAACAAAATTGTTTGCACTCATGGGATCGATAAGGGCTTTTTCACAATTCCATTATAATGGTGTCCCTAACGTTCATGCAAATTTTCAGCTTGCTAGGAATTTATGCAAGGGTAATCATATTTTCTAACCCATCCATTTCTAACAACAGAAAATTGGTTCTCATTTTACGTAGCCTGTTTTACAGACAAATACGTTTCCCTCATATAAGCAATTACAAAAATAAAAAGCAATACAAAACTAAGGGAAAGAGACAAAAATTAAATAGTTAGTTAAACAACGACAAAAGCCCGTTAAAAAGAACAAAAAAACGTCTTTGAAGTTTTAAGCACTTATTTCTCCGATTGACATCGCCTAATCAAAAATGTCTTCGGGACCTTATAGCGCGGTTCCTCCCTCCCCCATAGGGAGGAACCGCGCTTATAAGGTTGATACAATGAAACAATCCGGAAGTGCCGACAAGAAAATTTCGCGTTTCAGAACCCCTAGAGACCGAAAATAACGGTGGTTCAAATTTGTATATATATATATATATATATATATATATATATATATATGTATATATATATATATATATATATATTTGTCTGTTCGCTCATTTCTGGGTTCCCTGATGGTCCGATTTTGATGAAATTTGGTAAAAAAATCTGTCGTCCAATTTGAAAGGTCAAGTTCGTTAACCAGGAAAATCCGCACACTGAAAGATGGCGTTTGGGGCGAAATTCGCGCAAAAAAAATCCTAACGCTTGCGTTTTTGAGTTCATAAGCTTGTAAGCACTCGTTTATTAGGCTTCTTGGGCTAGGGAAACGAATGAAACCATTTTCAAGGCGATAGCTTTAACCGTTTTCGAGAAAACTGAAAAAATAATTTTTGAATGCCGTTTTTGGTTTGGGTACTTAGAGTCATGGGATTCAGTTGAAACATTTACTGCATGTTCTACTTTCATTAAAACTAATATGTTGAAATTTTGGTTGCGTTTGGAGTTAAGGAAGGGTTAGAAAAAAATATTTTATTAACAGACATAAAAAAGTTTTGGTAACTTTGTATACTTTCCTTAATATCTCGAAAAAGGTTGAGAATTTGGGAAACGGAAGAATACCATTAGAAAGCTTACTAAATGTTCTACAAAAAAGGTTCTAATGAAAGCTTTGATTAGGCTATGTCAATCGAAGAAATAAGTGCTTAAAACTTTAAAGTAATTGATTTCGCTTATTCGAACTGTTCTTTTTGTCTTTGATTTTGATACTTAAAATTATGGGATTCAGTTGAAACATTTTCTGCATGTTTGAATTTCATCAACACTAATATGTTAAAATTTTGGTTACGTTTGGAGCTAAGGAAGGATTAGAATAAAATATTTTATTAACAGACATGAAATGTTTTGGGAACTTCGTATACATTCCCTAATATCTCGAAGACGGTTAGGAATATTGGTAAACGGAGGGTTACCATGCGAAAGCTTACTAAATGTTCTACAAAAAAGATTCTGAAACAATTTTTGATTAGGCTATGACAATCGGAGAAATAAGTGCATAAACTTTGAAGTAATTGATTTCGTTTATTCGAACGGTTCTTTTTGTTTGTTTTTATTCCTTGTTATTTTTTAATTGCTTAAAGTTGGATAATGTATTTGACAATAAAACAGATTAATTAAAATAAGAAAAACAATTCATTGTTAAAAATATATCAGGCTGTACCGTATGAAATGTTAGTTTTGGATTTGTCGATTTCCTTCAAATGTCTTGAAACTGTCGAGGCTCCTACTCCGAGTTCTTTGGCATATTCCCTAGTGTTTTTAATTGCTTATAGTAGTCAAATGTATTTGTCAATTAAACAGGATACGTATAATTAGAATCAATATTTTGTTTGTTAGAATTCGAAGATGCCGTATGAATATCTAGATTACAGTACTGGTGTTGATTTCGTTCTTTAGAATTATTCTTGGTATTCCCTATTTTCATCTGTTACCCATAGTTTTTTATTGTTAGTAGGTTTTTCTTATTGATTATAGAATATAAATCTATTTGGCTATAAAACAGGATACGTAAAATTAGTGACAATATTTCGGAGATTTCTGAGCGAAATACTTTTAAGATTTTCTACCACCACGAACGGCTTTTTTCCTCTATTTTTATCCACTAGATAGGCTTTATTTTGCATATTATTTTATATAAGTTTTATTCAGCAGGGGATTCTGATGAAATGTCGTGTTTTTGCTGTGGATTTTAAATACGATGTATCTAAGATTGGATAACATTAGCGAGTCTACATAGTTAAGAACCGACGACGGAGGATTACTTCTTGCTATGATTTAGTCTACATATGTATATTAAGTCCTAAATCCAAAAAATAAACTTCACAACGGTTAGATACTATGAGCGAATATGGCGGTTCAATGCCCGTAGAAACAAGGGGGCCGCAGGAAATTTACCTGCTAAGAGTTAATCCTCAAGAGCTGTAAATATACCCCAGGTATCTGCCGACACAAATACAAAGCCTAGGCGGAGAGCACCCCAAAAACTCAGATCCAAACATAAGGTAATATACTAAATATTCATAAAGACTACTTACTTGTAAACCGATTCATCAATTAGCAATCAATAGTTTTCAACAAAGGTTATATACTAAATATTGATAAAAAGTATTTAATTAGTAAAAAAACAATATTCCACAAGACTTGTTTTTGGTCCATTTGTGTCTACTCCATAGACTTAATTAGGTATATTATTCTATTGTAGTTGGGCAACTAAACTTTGTTTTATTTTGTTAAATAAAGTTTTTTTTCTTGACTTGTTATTCGTCAAGACTTTTATTTGTCCTTGTGTATTTACTAGATAGGCTTTATTCGGCATATTATTCTATATAGGCTATATTAGGCAGGGTATTCTAATCAATCTTGTGTACTTCTTCTTGATCCTTCTGTACATGGGCGTATATAAAAACAATTTCGGGGGGGGGGGGGGCTGAGACCATTTCCAGGGTATGGAATACTAAATATTTAGAGCTTGGAATAGTTTTAGGCAACTAAAACGCTATTACACGTAAAATAAAATATGTTTTATGAACTAAGTGATCTTATTTAATTTATTTTTAAGGGTTTTACGAGAAGTTTTTATCATCAATTCAAAATTTCGGGAGGGGCTGCAGCCCCCTCAGCCCCCCCCCCTCATATACGCCCATGCTTCTGTATCCTCTAGAAAGGCTTTATTAGGCATATTTTGTATTGATTTATAGAGCTTTGCTTTAGAATGAGAGCCAGATTCTGTAATTTCCGCTTCTGTGAAAAAGTTAGCTACTGTCGGTGTCCCTGACGCCTTACTATCACTTTTATTTGAGATATTCGAGAGGATTTTGGCAATTTTCACGAGATATATAAAAAAAAAAAAAAAAAAAAAAAAAAAAAAAAAAAGTTTATTTCTTTTCTAAGCTTATCAAATGGCACTAGGGACATGAACGGAACCGCGCTAAGATGCTGCAGTTCCTGCGAGTCGGACTTTTTTGTAGAGAATTTAGTACGCTCGAATAGTTTTCATTCACTTACCACGATTTCCCAACCGTTTTCGATATATTAAGGAAAATAGTGTGCTAATGGCCTCAGCAGCGATGCACAAAAATTAATAGAAGAAATTAAGGAAAATATGCGACGTTCCAATTGACTCCAAACGTAACGAAAATTTAAACATCTTTGTTTATATGAATTTCAAACAATCAGAAAATATTTTAACTGAATCCCATCATTCTAAGTACCCAAACCAAAAACGTTATTCAAAAACTAGTTTTCCACTTTTCTCGTAAACGGTTAAAGCTTTCGCCTTAAAAATGGTTTCATTCGTTTTCCTAGGCCAAGAA
Organism: Gonocerus acuteangulatus; assembly: GCA_946811695.1. Lineage (NCBI taxonomy): Eukaryota > Metazoa > Arthropoda > Insecta > Hemiptera > Coreidae > Gonocerus > Gonocerus acuteangulatus. The sequence continues at coordinate 39,960,810 of OX328132.1, read as the reverse complement.
GCTTATTTATTTATCGAAATTTTAAAGTCCATATAATTAACTACGAATTTTAGGATAGGTTATCTATAAGTTACCCCCCTTTTCTAGCCAGGACTGGGCTGATGCATTTTCTTTTTTCTAAAGAAAAGCCAAAACCACATAGTGGGAATTGAACCCACGACCTTTGGCACAGAGTGTTAGGTAGCTGACACCTTAACACTCAGGACCGCCGGGCTTCCAAGAAGCTTATAAAACGAGTACTTTTAAGCATTTGATATAAGCGCAACGATTTTCTTTGCGCGAATTTCGCTCCAAAAAGCATGTTCCGGTTGACGGATTCTGCTGGGATAAGCCCTTTACTCTACTCTTCCTTCAAAGTTGTTATTCTTTGTGACAGGTTTTCGCATATTTAATTGATTTTAATGAAGAGCTACTGTTATAAAGTAGTTCGTCTTTATGTGCATTTAAAGGGTGATAAACATCCAATAATCGTACAACAGTAACAAAAATTATAATTGAGCTTTAACTAAATTTCTGTATGGAAAAAATGAATAGGGTTTCTTTCTTTCACTATTCACAACAGAGTAAAAAGTAATTCTAACAATGCGTATTGGATTTTGGAGTTTTTAGCTCAGTTCCTCCCTCCCCCATAGGGAGGAACCCCGCTTATAAGGTTGATACAATGAAACAATCCGGAAGTGCCGACTAGAAAATTTCGCGTTTCAGAACCCCTAGAGACCGAAAATAACGGTGGTTCAAATTTGTATATATATATATATATATATATATATATATATATATATATATTTGTCTGTTCGCTCTGTAGCTCCCAGACGAATGGTCCGATTTTGATGAAATTTGGTACAAAAATCTTTCGTCTAATTTGAAATGTACAGTTCGTTAACCAGCAAAATCCGCCTACTGGAAGATGGCGTTTGGGGCGATTTTCGCGCAAAAATTTCGTAACGCTTACGTTTTTGAGTTCATAAGCTTGTAAGTACTCGTTTTATATGCTTCCTGGGCTAGGAAAACGAATGAACCCATTTTCAAGGCGATAGCTTTAACCGTTTTCGAGAAAATCGGAAAAATAGTTTTTGAATACCGTTTTTGGTTTGGGTACTTAGAATCATGGGATTCAGTTGAAACATTTTCTGCATGTTCTACTTTCATCAAAACTAATATGTTGAAATTTTGGTTACGTTTGGAGGTAAGGTAGGGTTAGAATAAAATATTTTATTAACAGACAAAAAAAGTTTTGGTAACTTTGTATACTTTCGTTAGTATCTCGAAAACCGTTGACAATCTTGTGAAGCGAAAGATTACCATTCGAAAGCTTACTAAATGCTCTACAAAAAAGGTTCTGAAGAAAGTTTTAATTAGGCGATGTCAATCAGAGAAATAAGTGCTTAAAACTTTAAATTAATTGATTTCGTTTATTCGAATGGTTCTTTTTGTCTGTTTTATTCCTTGTTATTTTTTAATTGCTTATAGTTGGATAATGTATTTGACAATAAAACTGGTTAAGTAAAATAACAAAAACAATTTAATGTTAGAGATATGGATTTCCAAGATATAGCTTTTCAACTGCCTAGCGTCCTTCCTAGGTAGGGTTGTTTGTCTTTGATTTTGGTATTTAGAATTATGGGATACAGTTGAAACATTTTCTGCATGTTCGAATTTCATCAACACTAATATGTTGAAATTTTTGTTACTTTTAGAGTAAAGGAAGGGTTAGAATAAAATATTTTATTAACAGACAAAAAAAGTTTTGGTAACTTTGTATACTTTCGTTAGTATCTCGAAAACCGTTGACAATCTTGTGAAGCGAAAGATTACCATTCGAAAGCTTACTAAATGCTCTACAAAAAAGGATCTGAAGAAAGTTTTAATTAGGCGATGTCAATCGGAGAAATAAGTGCTTAAAACTTTAAATTAATTGATTTCGTTTATTCGAATGGTTCTTTTTGTCTGTTTTATTCCTTGTTATTTTTTAATTGCTTATAGTTGGATAATGTATTTGACAATAAAACTGGTTAAGTAAAATAACAAAAACAATTTATTGTTAGAAATATAGATTTCCAGGATTCCAAGACCTTGTCACTAGCGGGTCCGTTTCTAGTGTTAGCCGACCCTTCCAGGTAAGATTGTAAATCATGACCTTTCAAGACACACAGGAATGGCGTTAGTGACCTTAAGGGTTGACACGCCATTATAATAATTAATTTAAAAAAAAAGACTGGTGGAACCAAAATAATAACTGCTTCTATTTTAATCTTTCCAAATTAGACTAGGGATATGAACGGAACCGCGCTAAGACGATGCAGTTCCTGCGAGACGGACTTTTTTCCTCTTTTGCCCCACTGTATGGCGCATTTACTACTCACCATTTCTCAACCGTTTTTCAAATATTTAACAAAATATACGAAAATACCAAAACATCGCATCTCTGTTCGGGAAATATATTTTTTATAATACTTCCTAAACCAAAACTCCATGCTAAACCAAAACTAATCTATCTTATTGTTAGCTTAGGTGAACAACAATCATCTGAAAATTTCAACTCAATCTGTCGTTTTAGAATCTACATTCATGTTCTTACCACATTTCTGGAAAATTCAAGACATGGGTTTCATTATTCTGTTCATTAAGAATTTTCATGACCAAATGTTCAAAAAAAAAAAACGTAAAAGTTCTTATAGCATATAAATTAAAGAATGTTTTCAATTAATAAAAAAATATTAAGGAGGATAACGAACAGCACTTATAAACATGAGCCGACTTCACAGATACTAGGATTTTGGAGAAAGAAAAAATACAATAAAACAGATATTAAAAGGATTTATGTACCATACAGAATAGAAAAACCATGGGCGTATATAAGGATGGGGTTGGGGGGTCTGCCCCCCCCCCTCAATTTGTCATTGAATCGGTAAAAATGTGTCATACAAATAAATTAACTTAATTCAATAACTTAGTTCAGAAAACATAATTTGTTTTGGGTGCAAACACCGTTTTAGTTGACTAACTATTCCAAGTTCTAGATTGTTTGTATTCCATACCCCGCAAATTCTTCCAGCCTCCCCCTCCGAAATTCTCCCAGCCCCCAAAATTATTTTCACTAAAAACCTATGACGTAAACAGAACACATATGAAACTGTAACGGATAGGAATTAGTTAAGAGGAGTGTTGTGCTATGTAGCGGAGCTGCCTAGAGCTAAGGGGAGCAGCGAGAGCCGGAGACCGCTGAGCCAACAAAGCGTTGGAAGACAGGTAGGTGTGAGCGGAGACTCCGCTAGTGACTTCAACTTTTTTATTAATTTATTACACGTAATTTAGTATGCTTGATGCTTACCAATCCTCCCCTCCTTAGGACAGAATGACAAACTAATATACTTTTTAATTCGAATTTATTAGCCATCTAACTAAATTAATTCAGTATTGACTAAACATGCTTAGTCTGATTTAAAGTTCAAGTTCGTTAACGAGCAGAATCCGCCAATCCGAATATTCATTCTTTAAATAAGTCGTAGGGCCAAAATTTAATAGCTTTCCAGTTACAGCTTTTACATACAATTTGTCATGGATAACCGAATAAAACTAATTTGAGGATATATTATTACAAGTTTTCTAGAATCTCGGATAAAACTTGAATTTTGATTAACATTACTTCAAAACGACCGATTGAATTGAGCATTTATTCAGACGTTTTATATTCATCCCAACATAAACAGGAGATACTTCCAACACGCAGAAATTGCCTCATCCTAAATTCTCTTAAAAAATATACAATGAAGTCTCAATTATTATAAGATTTTAAGCGCCACAACAGAAAACTGATTGTATCCTCTCATTCGTTTCTACACTAAAGGACCTATAAAACAAGAACCCGCAAGCATATGAAGTCGAAAAAGTAAGCGATATGATTGTTTCCGCACGAATTTCACACCAAAAACCATGTTCCGGTGGACGTAACCTTTGAAATTAGATGAAAGGTATCTATACCAAATTTCATAAAAATCGGGCCACCATTTTTCACCCTGTGAGAGACTGCACGGACATCCATAGTGCAGCGAGGAATTTTCTCAACAAGACGTGAGATGAGAAAATTCCTGCCGCCGCACACTGGGGCAAAATCGAAAATTCTTGGACAAAACTCTGAAACTTGCTTAACACGAATAAAATACTTATAATATTCTACGGAGCTTCTGTAAAGAATGAATGAATTGTTTATCGAGGTAACTGGATGATTTTCCAGTTTTCTAAAGACATTGACTTATTAAAAGGCTCGATATAATGAATTAGCGTTTTAGAATACCATGAATTAAAAAGACATTTCGAACTTCTAAGCATCTAATGTAGCTATAACTTTACGTCGAGCTTCTGGGATCCTTTCAATAGTGAAGCAAAAGATTCCATTACAGTAACACCAGAATTAGGATAGCATTTCTTATTTTCCTGTTGTAATTTCTTATAGCTTGGGAAATAGTCAATCCGTCCGCTTTGGATGTATTTCACAAGAGTTGATACGCGTTCCTGCTCATGCCAGTCGACAAAATCAAAAGAAGATCTGTGGACATGGTGTTTGGAGAAAATAAAATCGCCTTTAGTCGGAGATCCCAACTCTATGTTCCTGACGAAAAATTCAGCACTATTTTGACCTTCGGCACGAAGGCTCATTTGTGCAGAATGAGCAAGTTGTTTGCTGGATTCTACCTCAGTCTTTCGTCACCAACTTCGCTCACAAGCAATGTCAAAGTCGGATTTTTTGGTTTGATACTCGAAACGGAACGAGTTCGTTTGAGCCGTAAATAGGCAACCATATCGTCGTATTGGAGCCCGGAGACATCGATGTCAATCCGAGAACTAAGTGCTTACAACTTCAAAATTGTTAGTTTTGTTCTTTTTAAATGGTTGTTTTTTTTTTTGTTTTTTTTTTAATTGATTTTAACACTAAAATGAGCATTTTAGTAAAACCAGGTAAGAAAATGAGAAACATTGTTATAGTGTTTTCATGAGCGAACGTTAAAAAAGAGGATGGAGTAATTTCCCCTTAGGATCCAATCAGGTTCCTGTTGTGGCGCATAAAATCTTATATTAATTCTATTTCAGACTTTATTATTTTTGTTTTGTTTTCCCCAGAAAGATTAAAACCTACCACTAGCTGCTTCTATTCCTTTACCAAAGGCAATAGGGACATGAACGAAACCACACTACGATGAAGTAGTTCCTGTAAGTCAAATTTTTATAAAAAGTATTGACATTTTTGGCCCATTTTTAAAAATCAGCTATCGATATACCTATCTGTTTCCTCTCTCAGCTTGGACATCCATGCTAGGAAGTGTTAAGTTTAAGTGAATTGATGATCGATATTTTCGTGACCGAAATATGGAAACTCTGGGATGATTGTGTCTGAAATGACTTCCTTCTCTATGTGGATGGAATAACTATAGAAATAGCAATTTCTAGAAATAGGAACGCGCGCCAATTACTCCACGGTAATTCAAACATTCTAGTACATTGTGAGCATCTTTTCTTGACGGCGATTGATAGCTGTAGATGTAGGATTGTAAACCAGGCCTTTATTCTTAAAGGATTGTAGATAACGATTTTTTCCGGAAAAGCTGGCCTCATTCAAGCGATTAATCACTCACAGTCAAGAGCGAAAGGCGAACGTTTTCGTTTTCTGCCGAAACAGCGAGGGTGGCCTCGGTGGCGCTTTGTCAAGGGACCGGCACAAACATTCTTCCTTCCGGTGGAACTAGGTGTTGTACGCTAGCTGCTTTGTCAACTTGCTGCTTTCTCGGAAGGCATGAATGTGGGGAGGGCGATGAACTAGAGGATTGAATGAGAGGGATCACCATGGCAACCGCTTGGAAAACAGTAGCTGGCTCTCCGACAAGCAGAGACCAGAGTTCAGAGCTGCACAGGCCGTCCACGAAGCAACATCGCACAGCACCAACTATCAGAATCCGTTCTATCCCAGCAATCTAGTGAGTACAGATATCTATCATTAAGTATATTCACAATGTCGCTTTTTAATATACCTTCATTCAATGAAGGGGCTTCCGGATAGATCCGATCTTAACTGTTTTTAATTATTATTGAACATTTAAACACATAGACCCGTTCCAAACCGATTCAGAATAACTAGTCTTGTTGTAATAAGGATTTAATCATTTAGTACCTCCTCTAAACCGATTCTGAATAACCAGTCTTCTTGTAATAAGCTCCTAATCATTTAGTACCTCTTCCAAACCGATTCTGAATAACTAGTCATCTTGTAATAATCACCTAATCATTTTGTACCTCCTCCAAACCGATTCCGAATAACTAGTCTTCTTCTAATAAGGATTTAATCATTTAGTAGCGCCTCCAAAAGGATTCTAAATAACTAGTATTCTTGTAATAAGCACTAGACACTCATTGCTCACACATAATTACCTCATGGAGACAAAAGAGAAACCGATCTGCAGACATTGTGATATAACTTTGACAATTAAACATAAACTCCCTGAATGTAAAAGACGTGACAAATTGAACATTCCACACGACCTACAAGAACTTCTTACAGAGGGTAGTCCATACATACACTCTACACTCCAATATTTAAAACACATAAACATCTACTGCAGAATCTGAATAATATTATTTAAACTTATTCCATTTTTATAAATTAGTATATTAGGCTATCATTTAAACTGCTTAAATTCTAGCGGTCAATGTTCATCATAAAACGTCTTTATTCCATGTTTGTATTATTTCCAAAGACAACTCTAGTTTGTCAACACCTATGTTGTCTTGTACACTCCATTTGTAACTGTTAATGGCAGTTCTTCAGAAATGTAAGAGCATATCGCTTTTGTTGCGCTGCTCAAATAAATAAATAAATAAGAATTTTATCATTTAGGTCCTCCTCCAAACAGATTCCGAATAACTAGTCTTCTTATAATAAGCATTTAACCATTTACGTCCTCCTCCAAACAGATCCCAAATAACTAGTCTTCTAGTAATAAGGATTTAATCATTTAGTATCGCCTCCCAACCGATTGTGGATAACTTGTCTTCTTGTAATAAGGATTTAATCATTTAGGTCCTCCTCCACACCAATTCCGAATAACTATTCTTCTTGTAATAAGAATTTTATTATTTAGTACCGCCTCCAAACCGATCCTGAATAACTAGTCTTCTTGTAATAAGGAATTAATCATTTAGTAGTGCCTCCAAACCGATCTTATATCTGTTATATCTATGCAATTTTTTAATAACAATAAATTTTCCAAAGCAAGATTCTAACAAATACAACTTTAGTAACACAACCCTATCTCAAACAGACAATACAGAAAACACTCTCCATTCTAACATTAAACTTGCACAATTTAATTATACTCTAAGGGCGGAGATGACCAAGCAGTTTTCTGCCCTTAAACTACCAACCCCCCCCCCCCAAACCGATTCTGAATAACTAGTCTTCTTGTAATAAGAATTTAATCATTTAGATCCTCCACCAAAGTGAGTCTGATTACATTTTAAATGGTAGATAACTGATACAATTAGATTTGTGCATCTGGAATAACATTGGTTTGCTATTTTTAGAGTAGGGTATTCTCATTATTCCTATTAACACCATCTCATTTTCTTTACCGACACTCCACATTAAATAAAAGTCAACTCAAGGGCATTATTCATTATATTTTTTTAGCAAAAACTATATCATATAGTGTTAGCAACTAGATAAACTATATCTATAGTGTTAGCAAAAACTATATCATATATCAGAGATACAAAGCCTGTATTTGCAAATGCTACGGAGAATTGTGCGGTTAATTTTTGCGATATGTCAATACTATATTCGTTAGTTATTTTCCTCTAATTTACGATCTAAACATTTTTGAAGTTTTCTGCAATAAAAGTATTCACTCTCCCAGAGGTATTACAACAATATCAATGGAATACACATATGCGCCTCGACGATTCACACATCTCCCAGGATTAGATGTGCAGATTTATAGTGATCCATGCAATAAACCTTTTACATCCAGGGCACTAACATCTAAATACTCTTCCGCGGAGGAATCCACTATTGAATCTCTTTAGCAATCACTTAAGCGCGAGAGGCTAGTAAATCATCAATAGAGAAATCTTCTAGAGCATTGGTGGTGTCGCTTGATATCTGCTCTTTAGTATGCACTTAAGCGTGAGAAGCTAGTAAATCATCAATAGAGAAATCGTCTAGGGCATTGGTTGTGTCGCTTGATATCTGCTCTTTAGTATGCACTTAAGCTTGAGAGGCTAGAAAATCATCAATAGAGAAATCTTCTAGGGCATTGGTGGTGTCGCTTGATATCTGCTCTTTAGCATGCACTTAAGCGTGAGAGGCTAGTAAATCATCAAAAAGGTGATGTCTGAAAGTATAGCATACTCACCATACTTCGTCCATTTGCTCCTATAGAGATCATCCAGCCCAGGTGTGGATTAGGCGATCTGGACATCAACGATGAGTAACCTGTTTCCTATCTTTAGAATAATAATAAATAAGACTAACTAATATGAACTTGTCAGCCTGCACACGCACTACTGCATCATGGCGCACAACCCGATCACCGTAACAGTTATCAACCCCGTGAATGGCCTTCTCAATTCAGCAGAAACTCAATCTGTCCGTTAAAGAGAAACCCCATCACTTCTGCAACCTGGCAGAGCATCTGGAGATGCTAACGGCAGTCGGTGGCGCGCTAATACAAGCGCGAAATCCGAAGGCAGTCCCTTGCAGGTATTGCACTTGCATCAGCGGAGAACTCGTGAGTTATGGCTTTGAATTTTGATGAATTTTAGAGGAGACTACCACCGATAGAGGAGAATAACCCCTGGATCCACCACTATATCCAGCCATATACTCCAAGATAAGGCCTGAGTTCCTTTAGTATAGCACTTGTAAAGCTAAAAGTCCTATAGCACTTATAACGCTACAAGACCTATAGAAATTATAAAGCTCGAAATTCTATAGCAATTATAAAGCTAGAAGTCCTATAGCACTTAAAACCTAGAAGTCCTATAGCACTTATAAAGCTAGAAGTCCTATAGCACTTATAAGGCCAATAGTAATAATACAATAATGTGATCTAATATAATAAAGTATTTAGATCTCTTTTTTTACGGCGCACCGACTTTAGGGCCATAAGCGCCCGACATCGATGATGCAGTGAGATGAGAAAATGCCTGCTGCAGGTGGGGCTCGCACCCCCATCTCCACCACACGAGAATCCAAAACGTTCCAAGGGTACTAGACCACGGGGAGCCCCATTTAGACCTATTACGAATATTTTAGATCTTTATGAGCCTTGCGTGAGTATTCCTAAACGAATATTTAAAATCAGCCCCGTAACTGGAAGATACTGCACAAGAGGGAGATAGTGTGGTCAGTATCCCGCTGACTGCTGATTATTCTTTTGCAAGTAGCCGTTACAGGCTGTTTTTGCCTATGTTCAGTCTGGGATCCCAATTCCGATCCCCAATCGAGGAATATTACACCCTGGCCGTGGTCAAGTTTGTAATACATTTGTAATTATGTACAATGATCAGCCATACGGCATCATATAACGAAAACACCACACAACACATGATATATGTAATAAGGAAAACACCTATAGCCTTATGCTTCCCAATGTTCTACTCCTATCATACTCATAATAAGCAGTTAAATTGTAATCAATACGAAACAATTATCTCGCATGCTAATCAGCTTATACAACTACAAACATGAGGTTTTCCGTGACTCCTGTTCATGGCCTTTTATACCTACTTCTTTATTTTTAACACTAACTAGATCGATTGTAAGAAGGTTGCATACGGAAAATGAAACGATTCTGTTTAGTAATTCTGCATATGTGTTTGTTTTAGCACTTTTCTTCGAAGGAAAGTAGCTGTTGAAGTGGCACTCATGACGGAATTTTTGAAAAATGTCATCAAATCTTTATCGAACGTACCTAGTAGAAACCGAAAATGACCCCCGTTAAAGTTTATATATATCTATATATATATATATATATATATATATATATATATATATATTTAACACTAGATTAACCAGTCCAGTCATTTTGAATGGTCGTGCAATTTCAATCCAAATTTTCTACTACATATAACATTTGCTTTCATAAATGACTGTTGTAAATATAAGTAGAGAATAGATTTAATGAACTTAATGTTACTTTATACATATTAGTAACAAATATATTTTTTGTTATTGAGATTTATACCAGTATCAAGTCTGGTAAATTTAGTAATATATATATATATATATATATATATATATATATATATATATATATATATATATATATATATATCCGTTCATACGATACACGCCAGAGTTTTTGTTCTTTCTCCACGATACCAGCAAAATCCATTAATCTGGAGGGGGGGTTTACTCCAGAGCCAATACCAGCCGTAATTTTACGTTCACGTAAAGCGTGGCGGACTTTCTTAGCTAACGAAGGCTACCAAAGAGTAGACGAGACGCCCTGAATAGAGATTTTTACAAAAGTCTTATTGATTTTTCCTAATCCCCACTATTCCCTTACTCCTGCTCACCATATTTATCAATGGCGAGATGTTAAATGTAATCCCCAGAATGGAATAGGTAATAACTCTACAGGCCAAGGACTTATAGGAGAAATGTTATTGTTCTTATCAATATGGGAGATCTGGCCCATTTTTCTAATTTCTCTCAGCCAGGAATTACAAACCGGAAAAACATATCCGAGTTCGTTACACAACGGGCAGCTAATGTATGCAGAATATCAGCACTTGATAACATCCAAAAACAAACGTACGAAACCATTAATTTGTTGATTTGTCAGGGATGAAATAACGATATGGGCATATTCCGTTCACGATTAGGGATACAGAATAAAACTCGTCAAAATAACGATTGCACCTTTTTACATTATCCGGATCATGTGAACAAGTAATGCGTGAGTAAATACTTCTTGTAATCGTATATACAATAAGTACAAATACTCTCTACATTTTACTCAGTCAGGAAAAAGCAGTACACTTACTAACTTCAAAATGTAAGTTCTATTGACCTACCTGACAGATCAACCTCCTCCACCCCTACAAAACTAAATTTTCTTGTGACTTAATTCACAGATCGAACCCTCCAAACCTCCAAAACTACATTTTCTTGTGTCTTAATTCACAGATTAACATCCTCGACCCCTCTAAAACTTCATTTCTTTTGACTTAATTCACAGATCGAACCCTCCACCCTCCACCAAAACTACTTTTTCATGTGTCTTAATTCACAGATTAACCTCCTCCACCACATCCCAAAACTACATTTCTTGTGACTTAATTCACAGATCGAACCCTCCACACCTCCATAACTACATCTTCTAGTGACCTACCTCACAAACAGACCTCCCCCACCCCTCCGAAACTACATCTTCTAGTGACCTACCTCACAGATAGACCTTCTCCTCGCCCCCCCCCCACAACTACATCTTCTAGTGACCTATCTCACAGAATAGACCTCACCCACCTCCCCACAACTAGATCTTCTAGTGACCTACCTCACAGATAGACCTCGTCCACAACTACATCTTCCAGACTAATTTTCAGTTTGGGTATTCGGAAACGATTATTCAGTTAAAACATGTTCCAGACGTTTGACGTCTACCTAATCTAAGATTTTGGTGCCGTTTAGAGGTAAAGAAGTACTATAAATAAAATATTTATTTAACAGGCATGAAATGTTTTGAAATTTGCGCATATTTTTTTTAAATATCTCGGAAAGGGTTGGAAAATTGTAGTAAGTGGATAGTTACCATTCGAAAGCTTACTAAATGTTCTACAAAAAAGGTTCTAACGCAATTGTTGATGGTGTCATGTTAATCTGAGAAATAAGGACTTGAAACTTCGACATTGTTAGTTTTGCTCTTTTAAACGGGTTTTTGTATCTGTTTACCTAACGTTTTAATTGGCTGTTGCTTATTTTCATTGCATTTATTGCAAGGTAAGAAAATGAGAAACATTATTTTAGTGTTTCCAAGAGCGAACGTTGAGAAGGTGGCGGAGGCGCATATAGATACTGTCAGCTTCCTGTTGTGGCACCTAAATCCATTTTCTCTTCCAGATTTTATTTTATATTATTCACGAAAGATCAAACCCCACCAATAACTGCTACTATTCCTTTACCAATAGCACTAGATATATGAAGAGGACCGCGCTAAGATGACGCAGTTTCTACGAATCGGACTTTTTTGAATATTGTAAATGTAGATACCAATGGCTATTCGTAAGCGAAAAACAAAATAAATATTAATCATTTATGTTTAGCCAATTAATCATTACAAAGATATAAATTATGTAGTATACAAAACAGTTATCTGACACCTTTCCTTTGGGTTACTTGAACAAAATAACTTTTAAAAAATATTCCAAAATACAGAAACGAACATACTAACGTTTCAATAAAAAAATTATAATATTCAGAAATCAAAAAAATAATATATACAAATATTTGAATGTAAAAAAAATCAATTAAAACAATTAATTATTTTTATGATCAACAACCCTCTCACTTATTTTTGCAATTCCATCTTGGCCAGTTTTCGTTAACTTTGCTAGAGGCGCGCCCGCTTTAAGTTACATAGAGTTCATACAAACCCGATCGTCATCAAAGAGTTTATAATAATCCTGAATCGATACCCTAAGGACCAGACATTTTAAAATAAATCCGATCGTTATAGTAGCCATAATTTAACGAAAACTGGCCAAGTTGGAATTGTACAAATAAGTGAGATGGTAATATTAGGTTCTTGGCAAGGTATCAAGAGCCTAAAACTTGGTCCGATACTATGATACCATAACTTTCATGCTCCAGAGTCACCTCTCGGAAATCGAGAAATGGCTAAAGAAGTGGCGAATTAAAGTTTCTTTTTTTTTTTCTTTTTTTTTTTAAGCCTTTATTGATAATCACAGCAATATGATATACATACTTCCAGTAATTTTTTCTGGTTTTCAAACAATAACATTGTGAGGCATGATGTGGGAATATGTACATTTACATAACCCAATAAAACAATCAATGTTGAGCATTGCAGATGGCATTTTAAAACAAATTGTCCCTAGGCCACCGCCGCTTCAGTCTCCTATGAGGATTTTGTGAATTAGGGAACGAGGATAGAGATTTTATCAAAGGATTTGGATGGCTAGGGAGATTGGAATGAAACTTCTGCTAGACGGATTTGGACAGGGTTTGGATAAAGGAGAAATTGAAGTCATTATGCAGGATTAGGTTCGAGACATAGTAAGGAGCATTGGATATTTTTCGAAGGATTTTGGATTGCATTGTTTGTATCCCGTAGGAATTGGAAGGTTTAGTGGAACCCCAAAGTTCTAGTCCATAAGTCCATATTGGTCGGAGTATGGTATTGTATATAAGTAATGTTGTTAGTAAATAAAAGTTTCGAGCGTTTGGCCAATAGGCGGGATAAAAGTCTAAAACGTCTGTTTAGTTCCTGTCTAAATCTGTTCTGAATTAAAGTTAACGCCGAAAAATGCAAAAATGTCACATTCACACTGCGGCGCAGTGAGTGCCCATCTTTTACCCTTAACGAATCCCTCATTCCCAAATCTGATGATGTTGTTCGATACCTAGGCTTCGACCCCGATAAGAGACTTACTTTGAACAACTATAACACCTCAATAAAGTATTATTAATTCCTTAGGGAACTTTTTTCAATAAAGTATTATTAATTCCTTAGGGCCTCTTTTTTCAACGTTAGTTTTTTGGGGATATATGTTTATTCGCCAACGTGTATATACGTATGCCGACCCAAAATAAAGCGTAAGGTATCACGCTTTATAAAAGCATTAGAGATGGAGGCTAGTTGGAAATGAGGTGACCGAAATCCAGGACTTGTTTTGAATTACCATAAAAATCTAGTCCATTCACGGGTGACTGGGCAAGAGGAAGGAACGCTTTATCGCTTTTGTTCGCTATGTCCACACGGGAGCTTTTCGCTTCACTCTTGGTCATCGTCCTAAATATCATATCCCACTTCTCATTGTTCCAATCTCATGTAACAGATAGGTTTTCATGAAATAACTATTACGCTGCTTGTTATATCACGCCTTCATGACAGCTGAAGGTGAATGGAACTACCAGCCTCACACTTTCATGAATGAATCGATGCTCTTAGTCAGAGATCAGGTTCCTATTTATCTTCTTCCAAAGGAGCAACTACTTTAGAAAAAGTCTGACTCGCAGGAGCTGCGTCATCTTAGCACGGTTCCGTTCATTATTAAAGGAGTAAAAGCAGTTATTGGTAGGTTTTGATCTTTCGTGAAAAATATAAAATAGTAGTAATGTAAGGTTTTAAGCGCCACAACAGGAAACTGATTGTATCCTAAGTGGAAATTACCCTATCCTCTTTCTCAACGTTTGCTCTAGGAAACCTTATAACAATGTTTGTCATTTTTTTTACCTTGTTTTGCTAAAATACTCATTTTACTGTTAAATGAAATTAAAAAAAAAAAACACTTAAAAAGTATGGTAAACAGAGACAAAAATCCGTTAAAAAAACTAACAATTTCGAAGTTTTAAGCGCGTATTTCTCCGATTGACACCACCCCAACGAAAATCAAATCAATCAATTTTAGAATTTAGTAAGCTTTCGAATGGTAGCATTCCACTTTCTATTTATCCTATATATATATATATATATATATATATATATATAGAGAGAGAGAGAGAGAGAGAGAGAGAGAGAGAGAGAGAGAGAGAAGAGAGAGAGCGGAACGATGAAAAACCTATAAGAATATAAACGTAAGTCTTTCTGGATTATGTTCTCAAAAGTGTGAACTTAAATATTTACGTTTAAGCTAATGATATTTCCAAAACGGATTAACAGTAGAAACCGCCAACCGGAACACGGTTTTATGGGTGAAATTCGCGCGACAAAAATCGTTGCGATTAGGGCTTTTCGTTTAGAGACCGGTATTTAAACCTTTTATAGGTTTTAACACACAGGAAAACGATGAAATACTTTCCAAGGCAATATCTCTAACCGTTTTTGAGAAACGTGGATACAATTATTTTTTCCTACTAATTTCTAAGAGGTACTTAAAATAGTTGAATTCATTTGACATATACATGTTTCAAATTCACCTAAGCTAAGATTTATATATTTTGATTACATTTCGAGTTAAGGAAGTATTTGATATTTAAATTTTAACGTCCATTTATTATTAACTACGAATTTTAGGACGGGTTATCTATAGGTTACCACCCTTTTCTAGCCAGGATAGGGGTGATGCCTTTTCTTTTTTCGAAAGAAAAGCCACCGCCCCTAGTGGGAATCGAACCCACGACCATTGGCACGGAGAGGAAGTATTTGAAAAAAATAAATATTTTATTAACAGACATAAAATGTTTAGGGTTCTTCGTATATTTTCTTAAATATCCCGACTACGGTTGGGAAATTGTAGTACCTTAAACGTGACTAATCGAATGTTACTAAATTTTCTACAAAAAAAAGATTCTTAAGCAATATTTGATTGGGCAATGTCATTCGGAGAAATAACTGCTTAAAACTTGGAAGTTGTTGGTTTTGTTTAGTTGAACGGTTCTTTTTGTCAGTTCCCCTTAGTTTTTTAATGCTTATTATTTTTGGAATTACTTATATTAGGGAAACGCAATTGCCTGTAAAACAGGATATGTAAAATGAGAATTAATATTCTGTTGTTTAAAATAGATGGGTGAGAAAAATATGAGTACTCTTGCATAAATTCCCAGCAAGCTGAAAATTTGCGTGAATGTTAGGGACACCAGTATAATGAAATTGGGACTCCACAAGATTCAAGGTCAAAGTTCGCCAAAAACGTTTTTTGGATTTTTCAGTGAAAACGTTAGTTTTATGATAGAAAAATGTCAAACAAAAATTATATATCACGCAATTATCTACAAAACTTGTTCTTACATTTTTTTTTCACAACACTAACCATTTCTGAGAACATGAACTGAAAGGAAACGACAGGTCTTCCCTTAAAAATGTCAATGTAATGTATTTCAATCTGTGTGAAATAGTACCACCTAAGAGAATGGATATGCTAATTATAGAAAACAATGTAGGTGCTGGGTAAGAACCTGATGAAATGTTAATCACCACTAAATCCTGATCCTAATCCTTATCCTGAAAGGTAACGGAGTACCTCAATTTATGTGGACATGAGTAACAGCTACCTGCTCCTCTTGCTAAGGCCCCAACCAAAATTACCGTTACTGCCATAAAGCTTGAGATGTTCCACCGTGTCTAAAATGAGGGGCCTGACATTTGATAATCTTAAACTTAAACGGGCTGATGAAAGTAGTTCCTCTTTTCTTTTTTTTTTCTGTCTCTGTTTACCTCAATTATTAATTGGTTGTTTTTTTTTTCGCTGTTTGCCCTAGTTTTTAATTAGTTGCTGTTATTTTTACTGAATTTTTCTTTCAATAAAACATGATAAATAAATGAGAATCGTGTCTGTATTTTGTATTGACTTATAGAGCCTTCCTTTAGAATAGGGAGAGCCGGATTGTATAATTTCCGCTTCTGTGTAAGTGGGCTACTGTCAGATTCCTCTGCCTTTACGCCCTAATATCGCTTTTATTTAAACGTTCCAATGGATATTGACAATTTCTCAAAATATATTTAAAACATTTTTTTGGATATCGACTAAAGAGATTGTAATATCGTCAACACCCAACATCTGAGTGTATATCAAACTGTGCAAAATAATATGGTGTAATGTACACGCTGTTTCTTTTCAAAAACGGGGATCGCGATAAAATTAATTGGATTTGCGGGTTGGAAGTCCCATGAAATCCTTAAAATATTTCATTCGGTTCGGTCGTATGATATCTTAATAAAATTACATTTTTTTTTAGAAGGAGGTCTGTTTTATTTTTACCGACGTTTCAGCTTGAAATTCAAGCCTTCATCGGGCCCATGAGAAAAAGGAGAACTTGCCTCATGTATGTGATATCGTTTCAGAAAAACCACACGACCGAATCCCGATCTTACAATATGTCTGGATATATCCCAAAAATGTTTCTTTCAAAACATTATAGAAGACATTTTATTCATTTATTTATTATTTATTTAAATTTTAATGTCCATTATTATTAACTGAGAATTTTGGGACGGGTTCTCTATAGTTTACCACCCTTTTCTAGCCAGGATAGGGCTGATGCATTTTATTTTTTATAAAGAAAAGCCACCACCCCAAAGTGGGAATCGAACCCACGACCATTGGCACGGAGTGTTAAGTGCACACGCACTCACGGCCACCGGGCCTCCTTAACAATTAATTAAAGCTATCTATATGTTGAACATAAACTCGATACTTCGTTACTACAAAAAATTACCATAATCTTATTTGTAAATTTAATGGGAAATGAATGAATAAATCCTATTCATGTTTTAATACTAATCATTGAGTCCATTAAAATGTTTACAAAATTCATTCATGTATGTTTTTAACTATGAAGAAAATAAAAGGTTGCTTTTCTCAGTGGAGTACTATACACAAAGTGCACTCCAAGGGTAGAGCACAATGCATTTAGAAATATTTAAACTTGCTCAGTTTGTTTAAAAAATAAAAAAAAAATACATATTAAAGGATATTATGGAAAATGGTTTATTTATATTGATTTGTCGGTCTTACACGAATTCTGTGTTGGTCCGTGTAGGACTGTAAGTATCTCCATGAAATGTTTTGAAAAGCTTTAGCAAAAACGTTTATCTGGATTTACTATGGATTTACTTAAGTTCTGAGAAACGTAGTACAAACTATGCTGTTGTTTGTAGTATTGTAAGTGATCGAGTTTCTCTTCAAAAGCCTCATTCCAAGATTCAATGAGAGCTCATTGGTACAAGTCCCTGCGCGTCGGAAAACAAAACGTACAAGTAGTGATGTACCCCCAAACTACACTCCGGATTAGTGAGCATACACGTAGCGATCTACCCCCAAACTACACTCCGGATTAGTGAGTATACACGTAGCGATCTACCCCCAAACTACACTCCGGATTAGTGAGCATACACGTAGCGATCTACCCCAAACTACTCTCCGGATTAGTGAGCATAACCGTAGCTCTGTACCGCAGAGCTACACCACAGAGTAGCAAGTATACACGCAGCGATCTACCCCCAAACTACACTCCGGATTAGTGAGCATAACCGTAGCTCTGTACCGCAGAGGTAGACCACAGAGTAGGAAGTATACACGCAGTGATCTACCCCCAAACTACACTCCGGATTAGTGAGCATAACCGTAGCTCTGTACCGCAGAGGTACACCACAGAGTAGCAAGTATACACGTAGCGATGTACCCCCGAACTACACTCCCGAGTAGCTAAGAATGTAATTCTTACGATCTATTCAGACAAATCAGCGTCCTGTCCACTTTAACTGTAATTAATGCAAATTGGTTCAAGTTTTTTACATGTAAATTTATTAAATATATTTCACGTAATTGTGGTGTGGATATTTTTTGTCGCACACAATGACACATGACATCGGCCATTCTTTTTCTTGGGAGATGGTTCTTCCATTGTTGCTTCTTGACTCCTGGGGAATTTTCTTTACGCAAATTGTTTTGTATCGGAAGGAAGTAACGGAATGTTTTCTCTGGAAAATATTGTTCTGAATTTTGGTGCACCCGAGCGCCAGCAAGATGTTCAAATAGTTGACAAGCCACAAATGAGGAATGCGTGAAAGGGTAGCACACCATTCGTCGCAGAAAGCTTGGCAGGGTTTTCCCTTGGCATACCTAAGGTCTGTAGACCGTAGGGCTTCCCAGCAATTACTTAGAAGACGAAGCGCTGGCGCACCCTGTGCGGCAGCGCGACTGCTGGAGGATTAAAGAAGCGCGGGCGTGTGGCGTGTGTTTATGTGTAGATATAATGGTTAAGGATATGAAATAAAGATAATAGCGATGTGTGTGAATATATTTGCTGGAACTAGGGAGAGGTGAAGGGGACCAAGGCCAACACCTACTCAATACAATACAACTTCTCCAAACTCATTTACAAATAAATACAATTCAGCCAAAACAATAGATTAAATTAGGACTTTATCAGTTGTTGGCCTTCCATCCTAAACCAGAAGAATTATCCTAATTACCACGATTATAAGTGGATCACCTAGCGTGTAAACGTAAAATTTTACGTTTTAGGGAGTTCGGTGTTTGGTATTATGGAGGTAGGGAAAGAACGCACTAAAATGCTGAACCATACGCCCCAATCGTGATTCTTATTATTCTTCCTTTTACACCACAATCATAAAAAGTCCCAAACTCGCAGAAGCTGCGTCATCTTAGCGCGGTTTCGTTTAAATCCCTTGTGTCATTAGTGAAGGAACAGAACCAGTTATTGGCAGGGTTTGATCTTTCGTTAAAAATATAAAATGAAATATCAAAGAGCATGAAGTTTATTGCACTACAACAGAAAACAGACTCCCTATGGAGGGAGGGGATATTTTTTTTTTCAAATAAAAATTTTCTATAACACTTTATGAGCTTGTTTAATTAAAAATAGGAGAGAATCTCTACTAGTAAAAATGTCCGACTCACCCTAGTGTCATTTGGAAAGATTGAAATAGAAACAGTTATTACTTTGGTTCGACCTTTCGTGAAATGATTTTATACCAGCTTACCCTTTGACCTGGAAATACACCCAGCTGGATGGCCAGTTTGAGCTGGGTCGGCCAGACCCCAATGCTACAAACTAGAAATTATTCACAGTTGAAAGCATTGAAAAATATCAAAACGTTTCTCATTTTCTTGACTTCTTCTACTATAATACTAATTCTACAGATAAATTCAATTCTAAACAAAAAAAAAACAATTAAAAATTGAGCTAAACAACTACAAACAGTCCGACTCGCAGGAACTGCGTCATCTTAGCGCGGTTCCGTTCTTACCCCTAGTCTCATTTGGAAAGATTAAAATAGAAACAGTTATTATTCGATATGGTTCTTTCTTGAAATGGTTTTATGGGCTTACCTGGCAGGGTCCGCCAGGCCCCAGAATCCACTGCTAGAGATAATTATTTCACGCAGTTCAATGCATTTAAAAATATCAAAACGTTTCACATTGTCTTGTGATCTTCTACTAGCGGGGTGTTCTATAAGCGGGCTTCCACCCTATGGAGGGAGGAACCGCGTTAAAAAGGTCAGGAATCGGGATTTGGCTAAATCATACAAGTACAAAAGGTATTCCGATGGATGGTTGGGTTTAAACGTAGAAAGGAGCGTACGTAGATTCGTTGAGGATTTTTATGGAGTACTTTGGATTGGAAACATTGGATAATGTTTACAGTTGATGGCTTAGTTGATTCTCATAGTTCTATCCCATATGTCCATATCGATCTTATTATGGTCTTGTATATTGTGAGTTTGTTTTTCGTGTAAAGTTTCGATCTAAGTCCAAATAGTCGTCGGACTCCAAAGGTCTCTTGTCTTTTATGCGTGTTTTCCAGCTAAGTCGTTTGGCTAGGTGGAATCCTAAATATCGAACTTCGTTAGATTGGAGTATATTGTTGATTTTTATGGTAGGGCACTCAGCTCGTAGTAGGGTGAAATTTCTCAGTGTTAATTTGAATCCTGCATTTGTTTACCCCTCCTCGACGTCATTGACATAGGTTTGAAGTTTTTCAGATGCCAGTTTAGGGTCGGAAGGGGAAATAAGGAAGGCAGTGTCATCGGCGAATGGTTCGAGGAGAGGAAATCGAGGAGCCATGTTTGATATGAAATGTACGATTTTCAAGGTATGGATAAGATAAACATGGGAAGGAAGGAATGTTTTGAGTTTGTAAAGGAGTCCGGGATGCCACACTCGATCAAAGGCCCGCGCCACGTCAAGAAAGGCCGGAACACAAGCCCTTCTGCTAGAGCGTGGAGAATATGGTGTCAACTACACGGAATACTTGTTGGATGGTGGAAATCTGGGTGCGGAAGCCAAACAGGTAATCAGGGATTTTATCGTTTGAGATTACTATGGAGACTTCTATATAGGAGCTTTTCAAATACTTTTAAAATTACTGGGAGTAGGCTAATAGGACGATAGCTAGCAAGTGTAGGTGATTTAAGGGATTTGGGAATAAGGATTACTTCGAAATGTATCCAGGATATGGAAATCGAGTAGTACGGAGAATGCTTCGGTAAAAAAAAAATCGGCTTAAAAAACTCTTTTAGGAATAGATTCCTCGTCCAATTAGTAAGCAGTCATGTCTGTTGGTTAGTCTACAGGAGTGTCAAATAGATCGTCCAAGTGATTCTGTGATGTTTGGCAAGTCGTTCTTGTAAACCAGTAATTGGCATTAACTATAAATGGTTGAAATATATAAACAAAATTAAAAAATGTATATAAAAAATAGTGTCAAAGTGACTGTTTTTTGTACCACAAATCCTTTTCCAAAATCCTCCCGTGGTAGCTACTGATGAGGGTTGAGTTCCGCTGGATAAGTATTGATATACTACTGCTGAAGTGCTGATGGGTTCATAGTTTTTTCAAACCGCTAATGACAACGTTTATTGCATTTATTTGATTGAAACAAATTATAATTGAAGAAATATTCTTATTAATGATAATATGCATTTTGTTTTGCTGTTACAGGAGACATGAGATTATGGAAGTTAGTAGCCCTTGTGTTCTTCAGAGGTATCCTCTGCAAGCCTGCAACAACAGATGTCGGCTTACCTCAACAAGACCTCGCACCTAAGGTACGTTTTTACTATTAATGATTCCCTCCTATTTTTAATTAAACATGCACATAAAGCGTTATAGAAAATATAAGTCTTTTACCGCGGTTCCTCCCTCCATCCGTAGATAACGAAAATAGCGGTGATTCAAATTTGTATGTGTATATATGTATATATATATATATATACATACATATATATATATATATATATATATATATATATATATATATATATATATATATATAGGATGTCCCCGAAATAAACGGCAAAACTTCGCGAATCGATGCAGGAGAAAAAAAGTCCTTTGGCAGTTATCTTGTTTTTCCTTCGTTTCCGAGAAAAACGCATACAACTAAAACACAATTGTAAAAAGGCGTTCTTACATAATCCCTATATAAAAATCATATGTTTTATCTTCCACACCCTCTATTATGATTACGACCTACTTTTGAAAACAAATCATGCAGGGCGTCACAGACCCACTACAACTTTAAACTTTTAAATGGGAACTAATGCCTTCTGATAAATCCATTTCTCGGCGATGAACCAAGAATTCGTGATTCGTGGAGTATTAAAAAAAAAATAACCAACAGACATGAGGAGTTTTGGTATACTTTCTTCAATATTTTGGAAGCTGTTTTAAAATCATGGAAGCTGAGCATCCGAAAGCGTACAAAATGCTCAAAAAAACCTATATTAACCAAATTTCGATATTACGAACTCAGCCAGTGAAAATGGAGCTGGAAGTTTCAAATGTGTTGGTTTCGTTCAATCCTACACTATACTCAGTTATGCCACGTTTTTAAAGGCTTTTTAGCCTCTAATATATCTAGGCAACAATAATGAAAACGGCGTTGGCTAGTTTTTGTCAGTAATATCGAGCTTCTTGTGAAGTAGCCAAGAAACAAAACACGCTAAGATGACGCAGCTTCTGCGAGTTACTTTTCAAGTATCCTCTTTATGCTATCCTAAACTCGCCATTTATTTGTCATATTCTGACAAATCACTTCTATTGTAAAAACCTATGTACAATGAATCATATATAGATATTTTATAATGAAATTATATAAGGGTTCACATAGAAAGAGTTAAGGTTTATTTGCAAAATTTGACCCTTTTCCATCGGAATATGATCGGGCATCGATCTGCGAGGACAACTACCGAATGTAAAACTCATTCCGTGACATAGACTATAAACGTGTCATTCACCTTCCAAATATTCAATGCGTCTTCACTCAACTTTCATACGAGTCAATTTATTAAAGATCGATTTATTTTTGTTGTAACATTGATTGATTTCAAGTTTCTTGAAAATGAAAATCTCATTTTATAAAATGAATACAAAAAAAAAAAAAAAAGAAAAAAAAAAAAAAGAAAGAAAAAAAAAAGAAAAAAAGATTCATGATTATGCTTTTTCAGTTAACCAAGTCCATTTGACCCTTAACATTCCATCTCCTAACATCTATTCCAACCCCCAATAACCCCTAACCATTAACATTCTATCTCCTAATAGCTATTCAATCCCACAACAATCTCAACTAATAACAAGCCATCTCCTAACATCTATTTCATCACCCAACACCCCTCAACTATTAACATTCCATCTACTAATATCTATTTCATCCCCCAACAACCTTAAACTACACAGGTCTACAACCAAAAATTTGATTTGATGATTTTGGCTAATCTCTGTGTTTCTCGGTGTGCTGAGGCCGAGAATGAAGTCCGTTTTTCTCTATCACGTACAGATTTTTTTTCAAATCCATAGAACATAATATACCTGCTATACACATAAATTTGGTAAGAAGTAGGTTTTTTTTTTTCCAAACGATTTCTCTTTTTATAAACAGACATCTTTCACTAGGTGGTGTAGGCAATGACTCCCTCAGTAGATGTTGTAGGCCTGAGGGTGTCTAGGCACGACCTGTTCAGACAGGAACGTACTTGTTTGGTCTCAGATGTCACCGTCTGACGCTAAACGAGATTGAACCTGTTGTATCAGGAACTTGGAGCTAAATTTCTGTTCATTCTCTCAGTTCAGTAGTATCAACTGAAGTGAACACATTCACTGAGGTCTCTTAGTTGCGTCAAAGTGATTAAGAACGTATTTTAAGGTTTGAAAGTGCATTTAGACAAAATGTCTCATCGTCGTTGTGTTACCAGTCCAGACTACTTCTGTTTTATCTGTGGTGAGTACACAGTTAAGAAATACCAACGAAATATAACAGGTTTTGTCAAAAATGTATATTATGCATATTTTGGCTTGAGAATAGGAGATCAAGATAAAGTGTGGGCTCCTCACAAAGTATGCCATAGCTGCGTAGAAAAACTTCGCTTATGGTACAAAGGAGAGTTAAAATCTTTCGGATTTGCTATCCCAATGATGTGGAGGGAGCAAAAAAACCACGTTAATGACTGTTACTTTTGTAATTGTCATGTTCAAGGCTATAATTCCAAAAATCATAAGCTCATTAACTACCCTAATGTGGAATCTGCTAGTCGTCCGGTACCACACGGTCCTGGATTGACAGTTCCTCAGCCCCCTCGTGACTTGGGCAGTATAGATAGGGAAGCTAATAGAGAAGACTGCATGTCGGAGAGCGATGAAGTGCACAGTGAGTTCAAAGCAAGCAGTTCAGAAGATGAACCTCAGCTTATTTCTCAACAGGAGTTGAACGACTTAGTGAGAGATCTTGGACTTCCAAAAGATGCAGCTCAGTTACTTGGCTCCCGCCTTAAAAACAAAAATGTATTACAGCCAGGCACTTCTTTTTCATGGTATCGACACCGTGAAGCAGTTTTTGTTCCTTACTTTGCTCTGGATGAGAATCTTATTTATTGCAAAGACATTCTTGGTCTGATGGGTCAATTTGGTATACAATATGACCCGATTCATTGGCGTCTATTCATAGACTCATCAAAGCGAAGTCTAAAGGCTGTTTTGTTGCACAATGGCAATACTTATGCTTCAGTTCCAGTTGGCCATTCGGTACATTTAAAAGAAACATACGAAAATTTGTCATTAGTTCTCGAACGAATTCATTATAATGAGCATAACTGGTTGATATGTGGAGACTTGAAAGTTCTTACTATGCTCTTAGGTCAGCAATCAGGGTACACCATGTTCCCTTGTTTTTTATGTTTATGGGATAGCCGAGACATAAATTCCCATTGGAACAACAAAGACTGGCCATCACGAGGAGCTCTGTCGCCAGGCCAAAAAAATGTAATTAGGAGAAGTTTGGTTCCTTCTGACAAAATCCTGCTACCTCCTCTACACATAAAGCTAGGGCTGATAAAACAATTCGTAAAGTCTCTCAATAAAGAAGGTGAATGTTTTAAGTACTTATGCTCCAAGTTCCCACGATTAAGTGATGCAAAGCTAAAAGAGGGGATCTTTGTAGGCCCAGATATTCCGAAACTTTTCACAGATCCACATTTCACTCAGACCATGAATGAGAAGGAGAAGGAAGCTTGGAATTCTTTTAAAGATGTTGTTGAGAAGTTCCTTGGTAACGTGAAGGATCCCAACTACAGAAGTATCGTGGAACGCATGTTGAAGGCATTTCAATTACAAGGTTGCAACATGAGTTTGAAGGTTCACTTCTTACATTCGCATGTGGACTATTTTCCAGAAAACTTAGGGGAAGTAAGTGAAGAACAAGGGGAAAGGTTCCATCAGGACATCCAGGAAATGGAACGTAGGTATCAGGGCAAATGGAACGTAAACATGATGGCTGACTATTGTTGGATGCTGCAGCGTGAATCATCTGAAGAGTCCTACAGCCGGAAACGAACACGGAGAAATTTTCAAGAGAAAAAAATACGTTTTCATAAAAATAATAACTAAATATGCCACTGTTAATTCTGAAGCTGTTATTTCTACACATTTATGTATTTTGTACAGTAAACAACATTGAAATAACTAAAAGATCATGGAAATAAATGAAAACTCTTATTCGCCAATTCTGTTTTCTTTTAATGGTAGTACCTCTGCCCTTACTTGAGATTGAATAATTTCCTTACGTGATAGAGAGGGACTGACCTCATGTTCGGCTTCAGCACGCCAAGGAGCATAGAGATTGACCAAAATCATCAAATCAAATTTCAGAAAGATTTTTTTTGTAGACCTGTGTTATTGGTCCCATAGGGGCGAACTTTTTACCAAAAATTACCGATAAGCATTATGGTCTAAAATGGGACGAAGAAGAAAGTCAATTTAAGTTGGGAAGCAAAAAAGTAGATATTGAGCACGACAATCTGATAATGGATGGTAAAAAAGTATAAAGGTACAATTGGGCTTTGGAGATTACTAACCCAGGACTCAAGCGGCTTGTTTGAAGGTGGAATTAATAGGTTATTTACTGATGAAGACTTGAACAACTACAGAGAGATGTTGGTTAAAGGATCAGCATTCTACCAAAAGAACGACTCTTCCACAAATAAGCCAAAAGCCCCACAGTCCAGAAAGTATAAGCGTTTAGTGAAGAAAATTTACGAGGATTGTAAAAGCGGTGTAGTCTCGGGATCAGGGCTGATTGAGTACAATAATAAGTCGGTGATGTACATTAACAACTTGAATGAACTTATAAACAGGTTATGCTTAATCAAGGCTGCCGAGCACGCCGGAAAAAATAACTTTCACAATGAAAAAGTAGCAGTGCTTAAGTTTATAACGAACTTGCTGGAAGAAAGAGTTGACGACGAGAAAGGGACCGAGTACCTCATCCGAATAGCCTGCTCTTTACCAAAATCGGTGTTGACAGATGAAAAGATAGGTAATGGTCTCCTAAACGACATCTTAAACAAAATACCTCTCCCAGAAATGCACTGGCCAGGCTATAACTATCTTGGACCTTTCAAAAAGCTAGAAAAGAGGCTTGAACGCGGAGATAAGCCCGTGAACAAACTGGATGCAGCAGCCCAAGAACACGACATATTCTACAGAGATCATTCAACAGTTAAGGAACGACACAAAGCTGATAAAGTTCTTGAGCACGCTGCTTGGGAAAGAGTAAAATCAAAGGATGCTGAATTGGGTGAAAAGGTTGCCGCATACGTCACCACGAACGTTCTTTTAGATTTTTTAATGCTTGACGAAAGCATTAAAAAATAATGTTTTTATTTAGTTATTTAAGCATCTTCCACGTTGTTCCTGACGACGTCGTAGACCAAAGATTGCATTGATACAATCACGATGTAGAGAGTCGTATTTGGAGTAGGCGGTGAGTTAAAGTCAAAGTTAACTATTACATTGTTCCTACTTTGTGATATGTTTTTAAAGCCCTTACTAACGTTAAAGACGTACTTTGGTCTGTTATTGATAAAATCGGTGGGGTTGTAGTAAACATTTTCGTACATTATAGCGTAATTACCTTCATTGATGTCCAAATTGAGTAATTCTTCAGGATAGAAGGTGTCATTGATTTTAACTCTGATGTTTCTGACGTTTGCGTGGTCAAATTTTGAAATATCCTTTAGCTGATCGTTTGTTCTGTTTGTTTGGAACAACGCGACCACGAATTTGGCTTTGTCAACGTTCCTGTAAATATTGGTTATGTCGAACGAGAAAGTACTTCCACTTAGCCCTCTTTTCTCAATGCATTCCCACTTCCGAAAGTTGAATGGTTGGGTACCAAATTTTGTTAGCTCATTGACTAGTTCAATTTTTGTGGTAGCGCTGAACTCGATGACCGGGACTCTGATTATGAAATCTGTAATGGTTATTTTACCCACAGGAACATCGCTCGTCGTTCTAAATATAGCATCGTTATCAGCTGCCCGTAGAAAGGTTAATAAGAACCCTCCTTTGTAAATCGGGATTCTTACGTCTTCAAAGAAACCCAAGCCTAAATCGGAAAGGTTACCCACAGCAAAGAACTTGCCGTGTTTGACATGTGATTCGAAACCACCATTTCCTTTCCCTACAGCTTCGTCTTTAGAGTATGTTAAAGTACCCTTTACAGTGCTCAAGATTCCCGGGTGGTCAATGTAATCAATCATTTTATTTTATTTATCATATTTATCATATATCATATAATTTATTTTATTTTATCAATCATTTTATTGTGCTTCTTTACTTCAATTTTCTGGAAAAAGTGAGGGATGAAATTATCCACTAATTTAACATCAGAATTTGCCCCGTAAGCATGAGCTGTGTCAGTAGATGTTAAGTTACCGGCAATAAAATATTGGAATTTCGAAGCAACGAAATTATCACCCACATCGATTAAGAACTCTATTTTCTGGTTCTCACGGTTCAGGTTCAGTTCCGTGCTGTTTGAAGGGAAAAAGTGTTTAAACTGCTCCTTTTCAATATCGGTGTAGTACTTGGTATAATCCATTTTAATAATTGTTATTCAAATCCTTTATTATATGAAAAATTTTAAAAATAAGTGTTATAATAAAGAGTAATAATTTATGCAAATAAATAAAAAATGAATGAACAAAAAATTGGAGACGAAGAGGATCCAAAACCTTCAGCACCAACTATGCTCGACGAAGTGGAGCTACGTAGGCAGCAAGGTAACCGTAATATCGAAGACTCTGTCTTTTATAAAACTTTCCAAGAGTGTTTATACCCTAAACTGGATGCTCACAAAATAATGATGAGCTACAAATATTTGGACGATGAAAGGAAGCACCGAAGTGGTCTGAAGAAGAAGTACCTCAAGCTTAAACATGCAATATTTGGAGTTGAATGCTTCCTAACACTTGGTGAAATAGGTTCAGGAGCAGCATCTATAGCTTTCCCCGCGCTCTTACCTATCGGTGTACCTTTATCTTTGGGGATGACGACCAGTGCAGCCATATTAAGGGGTTCAGGTAACCATATTCTAAGCAAGATCAACAAACATGCAGCTATCGAGCTATTGGCTAAAGCTAAACTAGACTCAATAGAAGAAAAGTATAGTAAGGCTATTGCCGACGGGTGTGTAAACGAAGAAGAGTTTAAGAGCATTGAACAAGAAATAAGCAACTATGAATCTCTGAAGGAAAGGATCTTGAGTGAATTTAGAGTGAAGAAGGGTTCGGCAGACCTCCGAAACAACGTGAGGATGTCGTTAATTGAAGAAGGTAGAACACAAGCTAAGAAAGAACTTGAGGAGACTCTACTTCGGAATATAAAAAGTTATAAGTAAATCCCTATATTAGAAGTTATTTTTGTTTTTAATGGTTAATTTTAACCTTCAAAAAGGTTAAAATTAAAAATTTATAAGAAGGTAATCAATCAAGGGTTACGCTCGGTTACTGAGGAAAGGAAATAATTTTGGAAATGTGGATGGATCCCCACAGAACTCATCCATATCATCTAAAGTCCTACAAAACGATTCCATAGCTTCCGCTTCTTGTGCGTTTTTAGGTGTAGGCAAGAGAAAGCAGCACTTGTCATTGGGAGCTACTCTAATACTTTCTAAAATTGCATCAATAGTTTCTAAGCTTAATTGCTCAAAGAGTTTATCCAGGTGTTCAGTTCTTTTGCACTCCATTGCTTTATTAATTACATTTTTTAATTAAATATTTTATTTATTATTTTTTCATTTAATAAATGACTGAGTATCAAACTTATAAAATTAAAATTAGTCCCTCACAAGCGGACAAAATTAAGACTGCTTTCAAAAAGAAATCAGAAGTAACTATACAAGTCGAGAAAGGGAGTGAGCCTATTAAACTGACGCAGACACAGATAAACAAGATCGAGAAGAACGGCAAAGACGGCAAAAGTGCCAGAGTAAGGTTGACATATCAGCAGCTGAACGAAAATTTCAAATCTGGAGGATTCTTACCATTAGTATTTGCAGGTTTGGGGGCACTAAGAGCTTTGCTGGGTGGAGGTGCTGCAGTCGCAACGTCAGTCATCGATGCCAAGGATAAAGCAGCACAACTAGATGAGACAAAGAGACATAACTTGGAGGAAGAAAAGATTGCCAAAGCTAAACTGGGTTCTGGTTTAAAGATATCTAATAAGGGTACTCGTACTTCAAACAAAAATACGAAAAAAAAAGTAAATTTTAACAAGCTAGAACCATTGACCAATTTTGACATTTTAACGTTCGTGAACCAATTAAAGATTAAATATTTTAGAGGTGTTTTTATGAGGGATGAACTACCCTCGGAACCGAAAGATAAGGAGTGTGGCATTATTAACTTAGACAATTCATCAGGCCTAGGAACACATTGGACAGCCTACTTCAAGAATGGTAACACGAAGTATTACTTCGACTCTTATGGTAATCTCCCACCACCTATGGAACTACTAAGATACCCGGGGAAGGAAAACATGTATTATAATTTTGACTGCGTACAACGAGCTGAGGACCCACCAATCTGTGGACATCTTTGTTTAGTCGTTTTGAAGGAGTTATCACATGGTGAAGGTTATGATAAAATTATTCCTAAAATAAAGAATGACAGAGAATATTGGAAACGGTATTTTGTTTGATATAGCAGGAGGTTATTTGACGGGATTGTCATGCTCCCCACCTCCGAAATCAGGCGAAGCCCCAGTGAGCTCAGAAGTAGATAAATCAAAATTGCGGGAAGTATTTGAGGAAATTCTTACTGATGAAGTACTTGAAGACATGTTAAAAAGCATTAATGATAAAATTGTTGTTCAAGTTAAGAAGGATATTACTACAGAATTATCAAATGAGATGAAAGAAACGTTTTCATCGGGGATAGCTACAATCAATACTACGATTAAAGTCTTGAAGAAAGACATAGACGAGTTGAAGTCTGCTATCAAAGTAACTAAGTCCTACATAAGCTTTAATAAGAAAAGACTAGTATCTGTCTCTGAAGGAAAGGATGAAAATGATGTTATAACTAAAAAACAACTTGACCAAGAAATATCGAAAATTAAAAAATAAATATTTAATTAAAAAATTTAATTAATAAATAAACTATGAAATATATTATTTTTGTATTAGGAGCGCTCTACATGTCTCAAGGTTCTCAAGGTACCCTGGACATTGGGCCTACAGTAGCTACGAAATGGTACTTCTTTCTCCAAAATACTCTTGATGACCTTAAGGGAATTTTACAGAGTTATGACGACAACGGATGGTCCGAAATAAGTAGACTAAACCTCACACAAGAATTTATTGATGAGTTCTCGGAAAAAGTGGATTGGGCAGCTATAAGCTACTACCAAAATTTAACTGGGTAGATTCTTAAAAAATATAAAAAGAAAATCGATTGGTATTGGATCTATGAACTTAACAAACCAATACCTAGCGATTTAAAGATCGAATTAGACATGTATTTTCAACAGCACCATGACGACTTTCTAAGAGGAAGGTACAGGAAAAAGAGATTTTAAATTTACCAAGGTTAAATTGGTTTTAATGGATTATAATTCATTAAAACTTGTAGGAAGGAACCCGGAAAAGTAGGAGAATATTGAGTCATTACTCTATCGCTTGAGTATTATTATCACTAGTGGCAGCATCACTATGTGACCTTGCGATAGTGTTCACTCCCATTTCTAGATAGAGCTACTGACGTTGACTATTGCAACTCGCGTAATAGTACAAAAAAACATTTATTTAAGTCTAATACATAATCTATTGAATAGCTGATTGGAGTATGGGATTTGTCTTACGAATCTCCTATTTAAAATGGTTACCAATTATTGTATGGGCCGTAGTAGGAGGAGTATTAACCCGGAATAATTGTAGACTCTCGACGAGTGAGTAGTGTAACGAGTGTTGTATATATACTAGGAGCACACCACAAAGGAGTGAGAATACAGTTCTCGATTATGACGTGTTGCGGAATGTGGAGAGGGGCCCTAACCCATATTCCAAGACATGTTTTAATAATCGGAAGCTGAGAGACGTCCAAGGATTCTCAAAAATACCTCACACTCGCCTTACTTTGCTAAATGTAAATGTATGGTAACAGCTGGTGAGCGGGGTTCCTTCCTGTGGAGGGGAGGGAGGAAACGCGCTCAAATACCAGGCTTGTCACATATGACTAAATGTCCAATGGCTAAAAAGTGCCAGGCAAAAACAGCTCTACTTGGAGTTAGAGTTCAAAACCCCAGAAAGATGGCGGTAATGCAAAGTAAGGTTGAGTCAAATAGTGAAGGTGGAGAAAGGGGTATTTTTGCACTTTTTTACTATTTTTTTTTTTTTTTGTTTTAAGCCTTAAGGTTAGATCGGCCCTTTGTGAGATATATTTTTATGCATAATACTTAAAGTTAATTTCGACCACTAGTATTGAGTAGCATCAACATAATTTTGTAAGGTAGACATAGAGCATAGCTTAAATAACTAAATTAAGGAGGGCAGAGGCTATAGAAATATAAAGTGTTCTCAAGATAAGGGAAATTATTCTAGGGTTAAATAGGAGCATAGATTAAATAACTAAATTAAGGTTGACAGAGGCCATAGCTAACAAGATAAGTACGATTAAAAAATAAACTAAGTAAAGGTAGACTTAGACCATATCCTAAAGATAAGTAAAATAATTTTTA
Organism: Gonocerus acuteangulatus; assembly: GCA_946811695.1. Taxonomy (NCBI): domain Eukaryota; kingdom Metazoa; phylum Arthropoda; class Insecta; order Hemiptera; family Coreidae; genus Gonocerus; species Gonocerus acuteangulatus. The sequence continues at coordinate 39,928,599 of OX328132.1, read as the reverse complement.
ATACTGAGTTAGGGCACACAGTAAAAATACGTGAAATAATTCTAAGGTTAGGTTTAAGCATAAATAAGATTAAAAAATAAAATAAGTAAAGGTGGGCATGGACCATATCCTAGAGATAACTAAAATAATTTTTAAGGCTGAATAGGACCCTGAAAAAGAAATAGAACTATGGTAGGCAAAGGCCATATCCTACAGATAAGTAAAATAATTTTTAAGGTTAAATGAGACCTTAAAAATAAATAAAATTAAGGTTGAAATTAACCATAGAAGAGGGGGTGGTCCCTAGTTGCCCACATACTACTTATATATATATATATATATATACGTGTGTATATTTACAATTATGAAAAAATGTAGTAAAACGTTATATTAAAGGATATTTTTCATTTTCAGGCAAGAAACAGGAGGCAAGATCCATCTGGTATGTATTAAATGTGACAGTTGTAAAATGTTCCTAAATCCTTGTTAAAGAGATCAATCTATCTTTAAATATACAGTAGTTGGTCAACTAATACACATCAAGCATTTTTGAAAAAGCATTTTATTATCTATAAAATAACGGTGGATCTAATTTGTAGATACAGGCTGTATCGCAAGTTAATGACAATACTCCACGGGGTGACACTAGACAAAGAATGTGGTTCAGCACTACAAACCACACATTTCTATCTCACTCCGTTCCAGACATATGCTGTTCTAAAGATTTTTTTAGAAAAAAAAACAACGTGTTTTTGTAGTACACTCCAATTTTTTCTACTTGTGCCCTTTTTTTTCGACGATTGATTACATTTTTTTAAATCAGCATAAAATATGCTTTAAGACTAATGCACATTCAATGTTCAGAAGTATCTCATTCAAATCGCAATATCAATTCAAAAAGTAGAAATTAATAAAAGCTTCTGGTTAGCGACAATTTTTCAAAAATCACTTCTCTTACAAAAACAAATCCTACAGTATGCCAAATCTCACAAAAGTTGTAAAATTTAATCCGTTTTCCAACGGTATACTCAGTTATCTCAATTTCATAATGTAATTTAAATTCTAGAGTAAAAAAAACAACAAATAAATAGAAGTAATATTATGTTTATTAAGTCCAGACGTTACTTCTGAAAAAATAAACAAACGCCGAGTTCCCAGTTTCTTGAGATCTAAGTTGAAATCAGCAGTCAAGATAGGGATGATGTGATATTCTCTTTTCTCGTCGCATTTGAAAATCTCTGCTGATTTTGTGATCGTCCCTTGTGGGGGTTGTAGCCCCCCCCCCCCCGAAATTTTTATTTAATCGGTAAAAATGTGTCATAAAACCTCAAAAATAAATTAAATAAGATCACTTAGTTCAGAAATCATTTCGCCCAGATATTCATCATTTTTCACGTCTATTTCAGAGGTATGTGACTTTGGAACAGACACAGACTTACTTATGTGTGGCTGGACGAATAGGAATGGAAGTGCTCTCAGATGGGAGCTTGGTGCTGGTACCTTGTCAAACTGGCTTGGAGGTCCTACTAAGGATGCCAGTGGAACGGAGGAAGCAGAAAAGGGTATTATTTTAAATCCACCGTATGTTATTTTAAGTGGTAGAATACTAAAATCTATCTAAAAAAGTAATACACATGTTTTCAAAAATTTAACGAATAGCGAGTCTACTGAATTCGAGATCTATGAAGTTTAGGTTCGAACGAGGATTCTTTCATAGGTGCCACCTGACAGATTATCCTGTCAGTTCATGCAATTGTAGTATTCAGATAGATGAAGTAATTTCGTTATTTATTTTATCTGCGAAACATGAAAGACACCTCGTTCGAAACGGGATGTTATGTATAACAAAATATTGACACACTGCGCGGAACACAGTTCTGAAAATGGCCAAATCCAAGTCTAAAACAAAGCCCTGTGGATTGAAGTTGGCTTCCAGCCTCAACTTTATCGACCTTGATCTGAAAGGAAATGCAGTAGACTCAATCATAACTCGTTACTCTTTTTTTCTTCCCTAGTATCAGGACCACCGACATTAAAAATGCGTTATCTTACCACACGGCATCGTCCTATAGTTATCTCGTGCTCAAAACAAGCCTTAGTTTATTTATATATATTTGAATCATTAATGAATAAGTTCATTTTCTTGCAGGCGGCTACGTATTTTTTGAAACATCTTTGCTTGCTGCTCCAGTAATGCGTGTTGATGACATCACGATCCGAGAAGGACAAAACGCTTACTTAGAAAGTCCTATTCAAAGTAGTACTGGTCCTGAAGGAAAATGCATTGGCTTCAGGTGATAACACTTAGTTCATTCATGGAAAACATCTTAAATTAAATTTGTGGGCAAAAGTGTCTGTGAAAATGATAGATGGATTTTTGAGGCTAGTTCGAAACAAGTACACCTTATGATTTAATAACCTTCACTTGCTTATATTCTGTATTATATTTTCGTAGACTTGATATCGTCGCTAATTCCATTAGTTATGAAAATCACTCCAGAGATCGACCGATTAAAAAATAGTTGTTTTGAATGGACACAATAGTTAGCACTGTGGGGTCTTTTTTACTTAAAGCACATAGTATTTTGTAACTGTGACTGTAATTCAATTATTAAATGTTACTAACAAGGGGAGTGCACGACGTGCCCCTCGCCGATTCGAACGAAAATGTTTGTGCGTGTAGCACTTAACTATAAAAAAGTCCGACTCGCAGGAACTGCCTCATCTTAGCGCGGTTCCGTTCTTATCCCTAATCTAATTTCGAAAGATTAAAATAGAAGCAGTTATTATTTTGTTGAGAGGAGATCGTTGACCGTTGATGATGCAGGGTAGGGATTGTCCGGGTTCGGTCACTGCTACTTAATAATACATACCCCATATGTGTATGTATGTGGGCATATATATGTACATATGTGTGCGTGTATATGTGTATGTGTATATGCATATATATAAATATATATATATTATATATAAATATATATATATATTATATATGTATATATATATATATATATATATATATATATATATGTTAGGTATATTTACATAGATATGTGCATATATTAGTGTTAAATATGTCCTACTTGTATTTACAGCCCTGATGAAGGCTTGAAGTTCAAGCCGAAACGTCGGCAAAATAAAACCATTTTTACGATAAAACTAGCAGTGACCGAACCCCGAAAGTTATTATTTTGGTTCCACCAGTCTTGAAAGGTAGGATTTACAATCTTACCTGGAACGGTCGGCAACACTAGAAACTTTCCCGCTAGTTACAAGGTCTTGGAATCTTGCAACTCTATATTTCTAACAATAAATTGTTTTTGTTATTTTACTAAACCTGTTTTATTTTCGAATACATTATCCAACTATAAGCAATTAAAAAATAACAAGGAATAAAAAACAGACAAAAAGAACAGTTCGAATAAGCGAAATCAATTACTTTAAAGCTTTAAGCTCTTATTTCTCCGATTGTCATCGCCTAATAAAAACTTTCATTAGAACCTTTTATGTAGAGCATTTAATAAGCTTTCTAATGGTATTCTTCCGTTTACCAAGATTTTCAACCGTTTTCGAGATATTAATGAAAGTTCCCAAAATTTACATTATTTCTAACAACAGAAAATTGGTCTCATTTTTCATATCCTGTTTTACACACAAAATTTTCCCAACATAAGAAATTACAAAAATAAAAAGCAATAAAAAACAAAGGGAAAGAGACAAAAATTACAAAAAGAACGACAAAAACCCGTTCATAAGAACAAAACAGACGTATTTGAAGTTTTAAGCACTTATTTCTCCGATTGACATAACCTAATCAAAAATAGTTTTAGAATCATTTTTGTAGAGAATTTAGTAAGCTTTCAAATAGTTTCTATCCACTTACCACGATTTCCCAACCGTGTTCGAGATATTAATGAAAGTATACGAAGTTACCAAAACTTTTCATGTCTGTTCATAAAATATTTTATTCTAACCCTTCCTTAACTCCAAACGTAACATAACTTTCAACATATTAGTTTTAATGAAAGTAGAACATGCAGATAATGTTTCAACTGAATCCCGTGATTCTAAGTACCCAAACCAAAAACTATTTTTCCAATTTTATCGAAAACGGTTAAAGCTATCGCCTTGAAAATGGTTTCATTCGTTTTCCTAGCCCAAGAAGCCTATAAAAAGAGTACTTACAAGCTTATGAACTCAAAAACGTAAGCGTTACGATTTTTTCTGCGCGAATTTCGCCCCAAACGCCATCTTCCAGTGGGCGGATTTTGCTGGTTAACGAACTTGACCTTTCAAATTGAACGACTGATTTTTGTACCAAATTTCATCAAAATCGGACCATCAGGGAAGCCAGAAATGAGCGAACAGACAAATATATATATATATATATATATATATATATATATATATATATATATATATATATATAAATAGATATATACATGTATATATATATATATATATATACAAATTTGAACCACCGTTATTTTCGGTCTCTAGGGGTTCTGAAACGCGAAATTTTCTTGTCGGCACTTCCGGATTGTTTCATTGTATCAACCTTATAAGCGGGGTTCCTCCCTATGGGGGAGGGAGGAACCGCGCTAAAAGGTCCTGCCTAAGTGCCCCGGTAGCTCGGTTGGAAGCGTTCTACTTTTATAAACCCAAGATCGCTAGATCGAATCTCGTGGTGTATTAATATATATATATATATATATATATATATATATATATATATATATATATATATATATATATACTTTTTTTTCTTAAAAACATTTAATAACATAAATAAATAAATATAAACTTTTTTTTTAATTATTGAAATTCAATTTTTAACATTTTGTTCCATATATTAAAAGAAAATTCGAATGGTATAAATCTTTAAATTTCCAAGAGTTGATGGTTGTGAGTCTCGATAAAGACAAATGACGAATGCAAACACAGTTAATACATTGAGAATTTAAGGCATACAAACAAAAATAAGCCTTCGTGTTCATTATAAGTTGAAACAATGAAGATAAAACCTTTTTTTTTCAAAGACGATATTAACAGGTTCTGTTAAAGCGAGAGAACGCGCTTCTCAAGCAGTCATCTGAAAACAGTAAAAGGAAAATTTATAACTTTTATTTTGTAATCAAGCGGAATCTATTCTACTTGTTTCGCTCGAATTTCCATCTGCACCAAGGAATTAACACTCTCTGCAAATAAATTAGAAAAGGTAATTAACAAATTAAAATTATTAGGTTTAACAGGTTTACATTCCAGTATATTATTGATACACTTTTCAGCTAGACGTCTATCATTCTGGTAACAGTGATGTGTGTGTGTATATATATATATATATATATATATATATATATATATATATATAATTATATTTATATTTGGTTATATAATTCAACATTTTTTAGAAAACATTTTTAATAAATGTACATTTATTTATATCATATACCCTTGGAGTAAATATATTCTCACCTGGTCAACATTGTTAAGGAATAAATGTGTTACTATTTATAACTAATACATAGTCTACTTTCATAGCTTCTCACTGGATGGTTTGAGTGCATCAGGCCTCAGGGTCGTGTTGCAGCCAATTGGAAAAGATGGTAGGCCTGAATCGTTCTTCCGTGTTCTTTGGGGCTCTAAAGATCCAACAAACAAAATGTGGCTTTCTTCAGAAGTGCTCTACACATATAACAAGAATCATCAGGTGAAAATTAATTTAATAAGATGATGCAAGGAAATAGAAATTAGTATTATTTTTCTATTATATTAGTAGTATATTAGTATTATTAACTATTATATTAAGTTAATTATAAAAATGTGTTATTAATCATAGATAAGCATACAATTTCTAATATAATTGCTTAAAATTAATAAAAAATCAGGTTCAAAATGTGTTCAAAAAGTAAATTTAACGCAATCAATTAGTGTCTTAAAATCTATATATATATATATATATATATACATATATATATATAAATCAAGTGTCTGCCTGTTTGTCCGTATGTCTGTTTGTTCCTTATACAAATCTACACCGTTTGACAGAACTTGGCACACAGGTAGGTCTTGATACGGGAAATCTCCTAGCCTAGGTCAAAATAGTCAAATTTCAAAATTTGGTTAAAAGGTCAAAAGTTTTATTTAAGAAAAATTCTCTACATTGAACCATTCAGATGCCACTGGCCATTTTGAATCGACAGCCATTTTGAATAATGTCTCACATTTATTTGCTGATATTCTTGATAATTAGAATAACTCGAACTCATTGATGAATTTACATCATTATATAATCATGTAATGGAGTTTATTTCAATTTTATATCAACAGTCACTGTCTAACTAAGGAGTGCTGGCCTTTCTTTGATAACAGCTATCTACTCGCAGGCTATGCTGCTGGCCTCTGTCGGATGTTATATGAAGTGCTGTGGTGCTGGCCTCTGCCGGCTGCATTTTGAATTACTAGACAGTTAAACAAATTCACACAGTTTGACCGATTTTGACGTAACTTGGTACACAGGTAGATCTTGATACGGTGAGAGTCATAGGCAGAAAGTAGGTGTAGCATGGCACACTGGGTAACAGCTAGTTAACTATAAACAAATCTATTTATCACCCATGAACAAAAATAAAAGTCCATCTCATAGAAACTCCATCATCTTACTTTGTTTCCAAAATTATTCTGATTTGTCAATAGTTCAGTATATCTTAAAAAGGAAAACAACAATTTTAATCTTTCTATGTGTTTTCTCATATTATTATTTATACTCACATTTCTCCAAACATTATTTATTGATGAGCGTTCACTACCAAGGAGATTCACTCTATACAATTTTTACATTATGATCTCCAAAGAATATACCGTAAGTTTGGCTCTTAATGGAACTAATAAAAACCATAAATTAGGCAACAATGACCTGTCTGGTTGAATTGCCTTTAAAAATCAAAATTAAAAAAAAACAAAAATAATATTTTAATTTTTCATAATTGAAACTCATAAATGGAAATTTCACTTTTCTGATCTGGAACGGGAAAGATAAAGACGTACAGAAACTATTTTGTAGTGTTTAATGATAGAATCAGTAGTTATTCAAGTAAGCGAATAAGAAGTATGTATCATTATTATGCTCTTTTCCTTACTTTGACTCAATTTATTTGGGGTTAAATCTAGACTTCCTAGAGTTTTTTAGTTATCGGATTTGTTTTACCCTAACCTTTTTTAATGACAGTTTAAATACTATTTGGAAGATTCCTACATACAAGATTTTCTTCATTATACTTTAGCCAATTGTGGTAAGAATAAATAAAGTGTAAACCTACCACATCAAAAACCAAGGTCATTATAAATACATCAAAATATTTATGCAGGCAACAAAATATTTGCTCAGACATTCTCCAAGTTTAACCAAAATGATCAAGGAAATGTAAGATATCTCTAAAAATAAAACAATATATATCTTGATAATTTTAATTCATATTAATAGCTTCTTCTTTTTGGCTATGTAACACGTGGGAAACCAGGAGTAGTAAATAAAAATAGGCCTATAGATAATAATAAAAACTATATTTATCACTAGCACTTAATCCCATTAATTAACCCCCCTTAAACTAATTAGTCCCATTTAACATTCTTAATCCCTTTTACATAATTAGAATTCATTGACATAATGAATCCCCTTAACATAATTATCCCATTACCATAGTTATACACTTGCTTATCAATAGCCCTTATTAATACTGTGCCCCAGGCCTAATAAGGTTTGACAATTGGTTACAGAGGCTTACCTAGAGTCCTTGGCATTCGCATTTCTTCAAGTCCTATGGTCTATTCTCTCCACGGGTCACAAGGTCTGCTCACTTCTCCAGCTGAGTGGCCAATACTCCTAGCTCTTGTCTACATCCCCCTCCTCCTTTCCCTGGGGCAAAGATAGTTCCTATGACCCATAGAAAGCAGGGCAGTCCACAATCTATTACCATTACTAAATATTTACTACTAACATACTAAAACTATAACTAATACAAACTACGGTTACAGTTAACAACTTTTCTTTTTTTGTTCTTTTTAGACTGATTTTTTATAAACATACTTCAGTACTGTTTTTTTTTTTTTTTTTTTTTTTTTTGAATAATTATTATCTTTGTTTTCAGATAGTCTTTGAAGGAATAGCCAAAGATCTACCTGATCCTCATAGAAAATATAGGGGTTATGTGGCTGTTGATAATATCGTAATCAAGCCTGGTTCCGAATGCAAAGGACATTGCACTTTTGAAGGAGGATTCTGCAGCTGGACCAATGAAGAAAATGATGACTTTGACTGGTCATTGGTAATGTATCTCATTGAAATAAGTAATTTTCTATACAGAAATTAAAGATTACTAATAGGTATAAGATTAATAATAATATAATACTATACTCTTCACAGACATCTTTTACAATATTCTAGTGTCTCTTCAAAGAAAACAATAATAAATTATTTACTAGCTTCAATCTACTGAGCGTCATATTGTTAGAAGGTAAAGTGAAATGTTTTCACTTTGTGATTTAGAAAGATCATAAATCTTATTTTGTGACTATGGTGAGCTCTACAATGTTTGATAATTACTAAATTTGGTAAGTATTCAGTAATTTTTTTTCATTTTTTATTTCTTGGAGCATCAAATACTTTTGTCATTAGCCCAAAAGGCTAGGAAGGCTTGTTTTATAATTAGTTATTATTGTTTTATTACTAGAGTTTCCGGTGCTAATGGTCTATATGCAGAAGCACATAAAAAAAAAAAAAAAAAAAAAAAAATGCAATTTATCTATTATTGACTGTAATGCTACAGTAGTGTCTTAAATAACTATAACTCTTTCAACCTAAATCTAATTTCAAGAATCATTGGTTGACTGGCAGAGGAAACCTGTTAAATTCCATAATTGTAATTTATATATTAAAAACAAAAGCAGTACCAGAAACAAAAAGATTTCCTTGCGAAGAAACCTTAAGCTACATATATACATACATATATCAGAATTATCAAGAAAAGCTATTATCTCCAATAAATTATATTCTTTTAATTATTCAAGTTTTAATCCGTAGATTGTATTAATTCAAATCATTGACAGAATGCTTCATAATACAGTAAATGTATGTTTTCATAACAATATTCAACTTTGTTAATCTTAGAATAGTGTCATAGAAAAAGAAATCAGTTTTGACAATATATTATGTAAAACCATGGCTGTCATAGGGAAGAGGAAGCAGAAATCCATCAACAGGGCCTGCAACTGATCGTTCAAGTTTCATGTACGGTGGCATGGAAGGTGGCTATGCATTTATTGATTCCTCATACCCCAGACGACCAGGAGATATTGCACGACTTTCAAGCTTAGAATTTGAACCTACTGGTATATATTTGGTCATTATAAATCATTGTTATACACATTAAAAAATAATCACTAATTATAAGCATTTTAAATAATATTTGGATGTTAACATATAACAATTATTTTTTATTCATAATAATCTCTAATATAAACATTTTTTTTTTTTAATAAAATAGATTCAAGTTATTTAATGAAATATACTAATGAAAAAAAGATCTTCCATTTACTTTTTGCAGAATGCTTTCATATAAAAGATTCTGGTGAATATGGTTTCCAAAATTTCTTCTTATTGAACAATAGTAGCGGGTTATCCAGAAAGTCTTGCGTTTTTTTCTTATGAATATATAATAAAACATTTTAAGGAAAGAAGAAAACTTTATTAAACAATATATGTACCTTTTTTTCTAATAACTCTCTACCAACATTCAGGTAACTGAGATTAGTTTCTGAAGCTAAAAGTTATCCAATGAGAATGTTTCACGTTCTCCAAATAATTCAATACTCTTTCGCCTAACTCTTTCTTCAATCCACTTTTCATCCACTGTGAAAATTCATTTTAAAAAAGTCACTTCCTTATTTTGCCTTAACAAGCTAACATGAAAAAGATCAGATCACCCTTATTCAAACTTGGTGGTACCCAAACATGATACCAACTTATGACCCCAAGCTTCTTCCTAGGGTCATGGTTTGTACTTTTTGGTTTGTTGCGCTTTCGTGCTAGCTGTCAGTATAGATTTTCAGCGGTGAAATCTTTAAGATGGTTGATGTCAACGTTAGAAGGCTGCCCAGGTCGTTCATCATCTTTGGTGTCGATATTTCCCTGCTTAATTTTTTAAAACCACCTTCTAACTGTTTCAACAGATAATACACCTACTTCTTACAAAACAAAATTTTCTGAGCTATTTTAGCCAACTTCTTCTCTTCCTTGTGACATAAAAAGCATAATATGTCGAAAATGTTCGCTATGTTCTACCATCTTCAAGCTAGTACGGAACAAAATATACTGGTTAAAACTAAATCACTTAGAATATACAACCTTTCTGGAAGTATTAGATTTAAGATCAAAGTCCAAATATTTTGTACTGAGAAAAACTGCAGTACTTTCCTTCCTTTTACTTCTACTTTTAATTAGGTTCTAATATAAAGGGCTTTAAAGAGTGCAATGAAACTATTAAATGAAGAAATATTGCCCCTATTATGATTATATTCTTGTATGTATTATTGATTTTGATGGATCGTAGAAACATTTCATGCTTTTCAACAAAATATTAACTAATTTAGTTGCATCATTAAAACTTGCATTGTTCTCAATTGATCAGCTCATGAATTGTATTATTATAATGCTTTTCTTTTTAAAAAAATAAAAAAAATTTCTTTGATGTTTTTTGTTGAAAAAGGCTTTGATTAAATATAAACTAATTTAAATGTCTGAGTATGTAGAGACTTTAAAGTGTTCAGGTTCAAAAATATTGGCAGGACCAGATACTCCACTTTGCTTAAGATTTTGGACTCACATGTACGGCAATGGAGTTGGAACTCTGAGTGTTCTCCTAAGTGACACCAGGGAGAGGCAAGATTTAGAAATATGGTCTTTAACTGGTGAAGCAGGCAATGCTTGGTATCAAGCTGAGGTTTCAGTGTCTTCTTCAAGCAATTATAAGGTAGCATTTATCCACCCTTAGATTAATTAAGCATATATACAACCCACATAATTTACTTTTATAATCTAGGCGCACGGTAGTGCGCCAGGCCAAGTTCCGGCCTAAGCTGGTAACTAAGACCGCCTGTAATATACATACTGTGTGTATATTACAGGCGGTCTTAGAGCCAATTTTTAACCTCTCATAACATTCAACCAGGTGAAGATAAAGTTATGAAATTTTACACAGGTATTATAATACTAGATACACGTATGAGTAAAACTGAAAATTTTCATAATTCTACATCGAATAGTTTTTGAGATATAAACGATCGAAAATCGCGATTTATAGGACTCACTGACTCATCAAAATTATTAGGCACTTCCCATGATGCCAGAGACTTGAAATTTTTAGGATGATAGATATGAGGGTTTTATTAAAGGAAAAAATCGAAAAATCCTGAAAAGTTGTGTTTGACTACGCTTCCGGGGCGGGGGGGTGACAGTTTTGTACTTCCTTCGGAAAACTAACTATATTTATCACTAGCACTTAATCCCATTAATTAACCCCCATTAAACTAATTAGTCCCATTTAACATTCTTAATCCCTTTTACATAATTAGAATTAATTGACATAATGAATCCCATTAACATAATTATCCCATTACCATAGTTATACACTTGCTTATCAATAGCCCTTATTAATACTGTTCCCCAGGCCTAATAAGGTTTGACAATTGGTTACAGAGGCTTACCTAGAGTCCTTGGCATTCGCATTTCTTCAAGTCCTATGGTCTATTCTCTCCACGGGTCACAAGGTCTGCTCACTTCTCCAGCTGAGTGGCCAATACTCCTAGCTCTTGTCTACATCCCCCTCCTCCTTGCCCTGGGGCAAAGATAGTTCCTATGACCCATAGATAGATGGGTCCTTCGGAAACCCATCATTCCGTCCGAAACCCATGATGTTGGGTATCAAATGAATCGTCTCGGTATGAAGAACCTATATTTCATGTGATAAGAAACATTTAGACGCATATAGGCTTGGTCAAAATCTTATACCAGCTGTCTGTCTGTATGTTTGTTCCTTATACAAATCCGAACCATTTGACCGATTTTGACCAAACTTGGGACACATGTGGGTCTTGATACGGGGAGAATCATAGGCTAGGTTAAATTGTCTATCATCTGTCTGTCTGTTCCTTATACAAATACACACCGTTTAGCCGATTTTGACAAAACTTGGCAAACAGGTAGTTCTTGATCCGGGAAGTGGCATAGACTAGGTCAAAATCTTCAATCAGCAGTCTGTCTGTCAGTTTGTTCATTATACCAATCCACACCGTTTGACCGATTTGGACAAAACTTGACACTCAGGTCTGTCTTGATCCGGGGAGTGTCATAGGCTAGTTCAAAATAGTCTATCAGCTGTTTGCCTAACTGTTTATTCTTCTTATACAAATCCACACGATTTGACCGATTTTGACCCAACATGGTACAAAAGTAGGTCTTTATCTGGGTAGTGTCATAGGCTAGGTGCAAATCGTCTATCAGCTGTCTGTCTGCATGTTTGTTCCTTACACAAATTCACACCATTTGACCGATTTTGACCAAACTTGGCACACAGGTAGGTCTTGGTCCGGGGAATGCAAGAAGGTAGGTCAAAATGGTCTTTCAGCTGTCTGTCTGTATGTTTGTTCCTTATACAAATTCACACCGTTTGGCCTATTTTGACCAAACTTGGCACGCAGGTAGGTCTTGATATGGGAGTGTCATATTACCTATGACGTTTTGTACTTTTTGTTCCATCGAAATGCCATCATTCCTTCTGAAACCCATCATGTGGGGTATCAAACGAATCGTCTTGGCAAGGAGAACCTATATTTGATGTTTTAAGAAACATTTCGAAGCATCCTAACAACAAGAGGTTTGACTTCTTTCTTAAATGTTGTAAATAAAGTCGAAGGGGTTAACTACATAACATACTTAAAAGCAGATACTTAGTTTTTCAAAGTAGAGTCATCTAAATTACAAAGTTTATAATCACAAACCCAAAACGTATCGTCTTTGTTCTTACCTTTTTCTTAAAGGCCTTCTACACTTCCCTATTGTGATCTTTATCCTCGGAATATGGTTCCTGTTTTTTTTACAGTGTAATAGTTTAGTTAAGAGAGCAATCGATTTGTCCTCTAGAGTACTGTCATCTGGAAGAGCTTCTAACTTTTCTAGTCTAGTGATTAGATTTAGAAAGGTATGCTACTTATTGGTATCAAATATCAAGCAGTAAGGAGAACTTTATACAGAATCCAAAGGCCCTGGTTTTATATGACGTACAAAAGCCAGTAGGTATGCGGCAACTAAATTTCATTTAATACTTAGAAAAAAGTAATGAAATCCCCAAAAAAACATAAATGTGAAACAGAGACCAAGTCCCCCCCCCCAAAAAAAAATATTTGCCAATACAAGAGATGATACAAGAATGAAATGTCCAAGTTCATTACTTAGAAGACCTATTAGTTACATACTAAGAACAGTAAAAGCACTTCAACTGACCTTTAAAAACAACAATAAAAATACTTATATCCAGTTACTAAAATATCACTTTCCTCAACCAAGTGTATTCTTAAACTTGGCAGTGTTTAGTTTTCTCTCTAAAGATAATTTCGGCACAAATAAAACATTGCCAAGTTTAAGAATACACTTGGTTGAGGAAAGTGATATTTTAGTAACTGGATATAAGTATTTTTATTGTTGTTTCTAAAGGTCAGTTGAAGTGCCTTTACTGTTCTTAGTATGTAACTAATAGGTCTTCTAAGTAATGAACTTGGACATTTCTTTCTTGTATCATTTCTTGTATTGGCAAAATTTTTTTTTTTTGGGGGGGGGGACTTGGCCTCTATTTCACATTTATGTTTTTTTGGGGATATTCTTTTCAGTTTTGCTCAATTTGCTGGCAGATATATCAGTTTGAAAATTTACTACTGGCATTTAATTTAATAAATATTTGGAGATAGTGAAAAGCAAATTCAAGTCAACAAATTATTTAGAATAAATGAAAAACCTTACACCAATTTCTGCTATTAACAAAGTTTAATCTCATTAATAAAATAATGTATCTAAATAATGTGTTCTTTATTATCTACTATTAAAGAAAAGAATCCTTGTGTATGTTGAAAAGTGTAGGTTTAAGGAACAGGATTTGATGCCCTTTGGGTTTGAAGTCTTTTCTCAAGAGAGAAAAAAATAAGACTTCTTACCAGAATAGGGAGATAATTAGGGAATAATCCATTCATAAATTATTTGAATGGATGGAATGGATGGTGGCATAGTGCTCAAATGATAAAAATAGCTAATAACATCTACTAGCTGAAGTACACTCTTCTTCCTGGAGAAATAATATCAGCATTTCTTTTTTAATAATTAAAACTATTTTTTCAATTGTTTAGGCTATAGGGCTATTCAATTGCCAATGAACTCTAAATGCTGAACCAAATCAAACAATCTTTAATACAAATAATGAAGTAATGCAAATTTTCTTTCAGATAGTCCTCATGGGAAAGGTTGGGAAAAATAACTTAGGAGATATAGCAATAGATGACATCTCTTTAACACCAGGAAGCTGTCCTAGTAAGTAATTCTGTCACTCCTAAATATTTTTCAACAAATGAGAATGTAACTAAAAAAAGTCCGACTCGCAGGAACTGCCTCATCTTAGCGCGGTTCCGTTCTTATCCCTAGTCTAATTTCGAAAGATTAAAATAGAAGCAGTTATTATTTTGTTGAGAGGAGATCGTTGACCGTTGATGATGCAAGGTAGGGATTGTCCGGGTTAGGTCACTGCTACTTAATAATACATACCCCATATGTGTAGGTATGTGGGCATATATATGTACATATGTGTGCGTGTATATGTGTATGTGTATATGCATATATATAAATATATATATATTATATATGTATATATATATATATATATATATATATATTTACATAGATATGTGCATATATTAGTGTTAAATATGTCCTACTTGTATTTACAGCCCTGATGAAGGCTTGAAGTTCAAGCCGAAACGTCGGCACAATAAAACCATTTTTACGATAAAATGTAGTTTTATTAAGTAGCAGTGACCGAACCCTGACAGTTATATTTTGGTTCCACCAGTCTTGAAAGGTAGGATTTACAATCTGACCTGGAAGGGTCGGCAACACAAGAAACCGTCCCGCTAGTTGCAAGGTCTTGGAATCTTGGAAATCTATATTTCTAACAATAAATTGTTTTTGTTATTTTACTTAACCTGTTTTATTTTCGAATACATTATCCAACTATAAGCAATTAAAAAATAACAAGGAATAAAATACAGGCGAAAAGAACACTTTGAATAAGCGAAATCAATTACTTTAAAGCTTTAAGCTCTTATTTCTCCGATTGACATCGCCTAATCAAAACTTTCATTAGAACCTTTTATGTAGAGCATTTAATAAGCTTTCTAATGGTATTCTTCCGTTTACCAAAATTCTCAACAGTTTTCGAGATATTAAAGAAAGTTCCCAAAATTTATATTATTTCTAGCAACAGAAAATTGGCCTCATTTTTCATATCCTGTTTTACACACAAAATTTTCGCAACATAAGAAATTACAAAACTAAAAAGCAATAAAAAACGAAGGGAAAGAGACAAAAATTACAACAAGAACGACAAAAACCCGTTCATAAGAACAAAACAGACGTATTTGAAGTTTTAAGCACTTATTTCTCCGATTGACATAACCTAATCAAAAATAGTTTTAGAATCTTTTTTGTAGAGAATTTAGTAAGCTTTCAAATAGTTTCTATCCACTTACCACGATTTCCCAACCGTGTTCGAGATATTAATGAAAGTATACGAACTTCCCAAAACTTTTCATGTCTGTTCATAAAATATTTTATTCTAACCCTTCCTTAACTCCAAACGTAACAAAACTTTCAACATATTAGTTTTAATGAAAGTAGAACATGCAGATAAAGTTTCAACTGAATCCCATGATTCTAAGTACCCAAACCAAAAACGGTATTCAAAAAATATTTTTCCAATTTTCTCAAAAACGGTTAAAGCTATCGCCTTGAAAATGGTTTCATTCGTTTTCCTAGCCCAGGAATCATATAAAACGAGTACTTAGAAGCTTATGAACTCAAAAACGTAAGCGTTACGATTTTTTTTGCGCGAATTTCGCCCCAAACGCCATCTTCCGGTAGGCGGATTTCGCTGGTTAACGAACTTGACCTTTCAAATTGGACGACGGATTTTTGTACCAAATTTCATCAAAATCGGACCATTCGTCTTCGAGCTAGAGAGCGAACAGACAAATATATATATATATATATATATATATAAATAAATATATACATATATATATATATACAAATTTGAACCACCATCATTTTCGGTCTCTAGGGGTTCTGAAACGCAAAATTTTCTAGTCGGCACTTCCGGATTGTTTCATTGTATCAACCTTATAAGCGGGGTTCCTCCCTATGGGGGAGGGAGGAACCGCGCTAATAAAATTTTGGGAATGTCATGCTAATGTTTTCTCCAATAAAATCTGTTCTCCTGACAATAAAAAGTTATTTAAGGAATAAGCATTGTTTTTAACCAAAAAATTTCTGTATAACAAGAGAATTTTATATATGGAAAATTAAATTCTTATTAATATGTCTCTAAGGACATAATATGTTCCATACTTTCATAAAATGTATTAGAAATGATCACTATTCAAAAGAAAATTATATAGAACAGGGTTGCCTGGATGATGCCACTGACTACCAAATAGATCACACAGGCACACAAAATAAAAAAAAGTGGTCTTTCCCTTAGACACCATACATATATTCTTATGTATTTCAACACACTGAATACGAATCAGAAGTCCGATTCACTCCAACATGTCAGGTTTAAGGGCATTTAAAGGTCAAATTTCGTATGAAGTCATTTAAGAAGAAATAACTGGAACTTTCATGGTTTTAAGGGTCGCTGAATTCCAATGCGAGGCCTGTTTCACCCCATCGGCACAAAGTCAAGGTCATTTCAAGGACAAATGTATTTTTTTTGCAAAAAATGAATCTGCAGTCAAACATTCATTTTTGTAAAATAGACATATTTGTCCTTAAAATTACCTTGATTTTGCATTGAACATGCTTGAAACATAAAAAACATACACTTTAATAACAATAAAAATACATTTATGTGTTGTATTTTTTAATACATAAGCCAAATAATAAATGATAAATAAAATGCATTCCTAAAGGTTTTACTAAAAAGCCTATTTCAGCTCAGCTGCTTTTGGAAGACAACTGGTTTCAATAAAAAACTACAATTTTATTTTTTGTCTGAACAGCTGCACCTCAGATTGCTGCGCCAGGGTCAGGAGATTGTACTTTTGAAGTGGATGAATGTGGCTGGAGTAATGTAGTTTCACGAGAACGGATGGATGACATTGATTGGGAAAGGACATCAGGTCAGTCAGTTCGAACAACAGCTCGGGACCATACCCTTGGTACAGAAAAGGGTAAGTATATTACATTTTAGAAGTCTAAAAAAAACATTACATTGGACTCTCTTAAAACTGGATTAATATGGGCAGGGGTGATCTCTTTATGGGAATAATTCAGTTATGGGAGTGACTAGGATGTATGCAAAAAAAAAAAAAAAAAAAATTAATGAATTATACATTTGTTTTATATGCCTAGAATAAACTTTACAATTATGCATAAAAATGTTTATTTCAAATTATTTGTTTTCTTGTTTTTTCCTCCCTACCTTGAGCCATTATGCTTTGTCGTCAAGAAACATCATGCTTTTTCACACCCAGCCTTTAAAATGATAACAAATGATAGAATTAAATATGAAACCTATGTCTAATACGAAGGGTAGGGATTGTCAGGGTTCGGTCATTGCTTCTTAATAAAATTAAATTTTACAAATGAAAATGGTTTTATTGTTGCCGACGTTTCGGCTTGAAATTCAAGCCTTCATCAGGGCTGTAAAAACAAACAGGACAGATTTAATACTAACATATACATATGTATGTATGTGTATATATATATATATACATACATATATATATATATATATATATATATATATATATATATATATATATATATAAACATATGTTTATTTACAGAAATGTATGTGAAAATAAAACTACATAAAAACACAATATACAGCTAGAAGAACAATGTGCTATAACAGTGCTTAGATTAGAAGTACATGGGAACAGATATAAGAATAACAAGATGGGCTTACCGATGAGAAGATTGAGAACTATGCCCCACAGATGCGGGTTCATTTCTGACTGTTGATACAAGGTCGAATTGGTCGAAATGATAACTGCAGTAATTCTAGCGGAATCTAATATACGTTAGAGATCTTTTAACTCAATGGCCAAGTCTTGATACTTTTGCAGCGTATTGGCATATACTTTCCGGATATTTTCATCATTCGGCACTGAGATATCAATTATATCAGCAGCAGGGCCGCCACATCTCAGAGCCGGGCCCAGGACCAGATCACGGGCCGCAACTTCTCAGAGACTGGTCCACTTCTCAAGTCGGGCCCCCAGTTCTCAGAGCCAGACTGAAAATTCTTGTACTTTGCTATAGGACTGTGGACATTTTAAAATTATTTTCATCTTGAGTTTTGAGCGAAATGAGAATAAAAGCCGACAATCGGTGCAGCAAAGGTCACTTTCGGTACTTGTAGTTTTATTACGACTCCTAATGAAATATAGTATTCTGGGACTGCACTTGTTTTGTCGTTTATGTACATTAAAAAAATATAGATTCCATTCCAATAAATATAGGCTACGCCCGTCTATATTTCGAAACCCCACTCTTTTTACAAGCTCATAATCTACAGGTATACATTTTTTTCCAATTAGCGAGGTCCGGCCAGGGCCCCTACGGCGCCAGGGCCCGGGACAACTGTACCCGGCTGTCCCCCCCATGTGGCGGCCCTGATCAGCAGTCTCATTATGCTTGTTGTTGATGAGAATATCCCATTAGATTTTAATTCTATCATTTTCTAGAAGTCTTTGTAGGACGTAGCGATAATATAGAGCCGTACTTTCCATAATACCGAACCGTTCTGCTTGATGATCTTGGCATGGGCGTATATATGGGCATGGGGGGGGGGCTACAGCCCCCCCCCCCCGAAATTTTGATTTGATCGGTAAAAATGTTTCATAAACCCTTAAATATAAATTAAATAAGGTCACTTAGTTTAAATATTTTATTTTATTTTTGGTGTAATAGCGTTTTAGTGGTTAAAAGTATTCCAAGTTCTAAATTGTTAGTATTCCATACCCCGGAAATGGTCTCAGCCCCCCCCCGAAATTTTCCCATTGATGAGGCCGAGGCCACTCTTTTTCCTTGGCAAATACAGCCTTTCCATTGAAGAAGTTGGATGGTGCATGCATGCTTTAGTCATTTCAGTTTGAATAAGCTAAATCCAAATCCCGTAGTGACATATCAGACCATTTTATTACACCGAAACTATACATTAATGAAGGTATTGCAAAAGTGTACTATGTTTCTGTAGATACTGTGCATCCTTTTGTAACATATAGCACAGTACACTTATCTAAACCAAAGCGCATTCGAATGGCGTTACTGAAATTTCGCACAATGCTTATCAAGCTCTCCTGTTGAGAAGCATTCTTTGCGTAAAATTTCAGATCGTCCATGTACAGACTGTGAGATATCCTGGTTTCTTTGTCATTTATAGTCAGCAAGTAACCGTACCCCTTACTACCCCTAGTAACCCGTAAGACTTATTATTATTATTTACATTTAGTTTTTGCTATTTAGTGTTTTTATTTGGGCTTAGTGGTTTCAATTTTAAAGTATTTTAACATGTCATGTAAAGAAATTACAGTACTCTTAACTGTATTAGGGGGGTGAGGCTAGCTCAGTGGTAGAGTACTGGACAAATATGCTGGAGGACCTCAGTTCAAATCCCGAGCTAGCACTAAAGATTTTTATCTTCTAATGTCTTCGTTCGTGGGTTAGAATCGGCCTCCCTGACCGTCCCTAGGCCAACCCAGCTTTTAATTAATTTATTAATGGGTACCTTGGTGGTAATGATTCTAGCAGTCAAAGAAGCAAAGGGGAAAATCAGGCGGCCAGAGTATATGACCTGACCACACTATCTTCCTAGTGGGCCGTATGGTCGTGAATCAGATACCTCTATATTATCGGCCCCTCAGAGCCCTCGTGGCCTGTTACGGGACTGATTTTTTTTTTTTTTTTAACTGTATACGCTTTTGGATTTAAGAATATAGCCAGTTCTTGGAATCAACTTTTCATCACTCCTTAAGTATTTTTGGTAGTCTACATCCCCTTCTCTCAAATCTTGAACATAATTGATGTGTACATACCAATTAAATTTTAATAAATAATCTTATTCCCTGATTTATGGTGTTCCCTTTTATTATTAACAGTAGTGAATAATAATAAACCAACAACCTTGATCTTGTCACCTTCTTGTGTTGGAACTACGAATACAACTGACAGCAGAACCAGACTGCTACATGTGTGAGCCCCCCTCACCTCTTGTGGTAACCTATGCTTTGTTACTCTGGGGTGTATCTCTGCAGTATGTCGCTTTGTCTATGGCTGGAATTAGAAGAGAATTCATGTCTAAGAGATTTAAGATTAGGACTTGCTTACTTATTAGGACTTGTTTATTTAATTTTCAAATCATCTTGAATAGGCTACCTTATGACTTTGGCAAGAAGTACTGTCCAACGACCAGGTACAAGAGCATGGTTCACATCACGAGATCTTAAACCAGCAACAACATCAAGATGTCTGTCTTTTTGGTAAGTTAATGTTTTTTAAACCTTTTCTCCTTCATCCCTCAGTTTGTTGGTAGCGATTCTGTTTTATTATTAATGATTACTCGGATCTGGACATTCCACAAAAATTTATCATTGAGTTTCCTCTTTCTTTTATTCACAAGTTTTTCTAAATAACTAAATACGTATGCATTAAAAATAGAATAAACATTAGATTGCCAACATTTATAATATTACTTTCTTTTAACATTTTTTGCATCCTATTACCTCTTATTTGACTGTTATGTAAATACTTAATTTTTTATTTAAAATAGAATATAATAGTATATAAAAGCACTAAAGCTACCATTACTTGTTGCTTGTACTTTGTATATCGGAATATATTTTATACTCAATGTGTACAAGGAATTTTCAAATGATATTGGCTCAAATTTTTCTCATACATCTTGGTATTTTCACCAGCAGTTTTTTTTTTTTTTTTTTTTTTTTTTTTTTTTTTTTTTTTTTTTTCCCCGGCGCATCGATATATAGGCCATTAGCGCCGAACCAGCAGTTTTGTTTTGTAAATTACAACCACCATTACATCCACATTCAGGAGTAAGCGTTCTTTGATTTAAAAGTGTAAATCAAAATTTGAATCTCAATTTCTGCTACTAAATTAAGTATATGTCAATCATTTTGCTGGGAAATTTTTGTAGTTTAAGATTTTCCTGGTGAAAATGCTGTGAAAAGTATGTGATAAATTTGAACAGAAAAAAGTTTAAAAGAAAAAATTGCACATATTTTGTTTTTTCCTCGATTCTTATAAATAACAAAGTCTGTATGCTGTATCATAAATTGCATTGCTCTTCTAACAATAAATAAAATATTCTTTCCAGGTTCATAATGAATGAACCATTTATAGACAATGCAGGTCCCAGTCTAGGTGCTCTAACAATTTATACAAGAAGTGGATTGGAAAGTGATTTGCCAATGAAACCTGTTTGGAGGTTATACAACCATCAGGGACCTGAATGGCAGTATGCTCAAGCTCCTATACAAGACCCAAATGATATGGTATGTTATTTTAGTAAAAGATTCCATATTTAAGATTTTTCCATGGATAATATAATTTTGTCATTAATAAACTCATTTTAGTTTCAACAAGGAAATTTAGGTTAAATTTTTTTTTTAAATATTATTAATTAAAAGTAATATAATAATAATAATAATAATTTTATAATACATGTCAATATTTTATCCTGAGACAAATACCATTCTAAGGGCAATGACAGTGGCTCATTATGGCAGACATCTTTATTGTTATTTTCTGGAACGCAGGTGGGCTCAATAAGTTTTAATTCTGTGAGCTTAAGACTTTAATTATTGACTATTTAATTGATGTTTTTATTAACTGGAGCTGCCACAAAAAATAAAAAGTTTTATCAACTGTTTGGCTAAACTTCATACGCAATAGGCCTACAATTAGCGTCTGGAATAATTTTACTGCATAGCTGCTGGTTACAAACCACCACATAATATCCCGAACGATCTAGCCATAGAAAACGTTATAACACACTTGTGGAGAGAAATGGCGGTCAAAAAGATCGGGATATTCATGAACGACAGCCATTGATGATATAATAGAAAAATATTCAGTATTACGAATTGTTTGACGGACCTGACCTCTTGCCCATAGATACAGAACCAACCTTCTTATCATACTCAGGCCACCTGAGCAGACCGGATATTATCCTTCCCCATTCCCATACCAGTAACTACATCACACACAAACTCCTTGCAACCCTCCTGGCCACCGAATCATCCCCATGAGAATACAACAAAATCCCCGTACCTAAGTTTAAAGCCCTACCCGCTGGAATTTCAAGAAATCTAAATGGAAGGAGTTTGCCAAATAATGTAACCTAACCATTACAACCTCCCTTAGAAGGCAAAGAGCCTTTTGAAATCAGCCATCAAGCATCTACCACATGGACAGGTAATGAAGTACTCACTGTTTGGACCAGAAGGTTGTCTATCTAAAATGATAAATTAAATGAAGAGAGCAAAAAGGCAAAAAAAAAAACACAACAAAAAACAACAAGCTATTGGAGAATTGTGTTCGACTGAGAAAAACGCAGACTACCTTGCCGAGAGATAATACAAAGTAAGCGACATACCTTCCGTGACTTCCATTCTGAGCTTGAATACAGAAAAGACAGTCCCAAAGAACACCAACGAGGGGAGCTTACATAAGTAGGTGCATCAGATTACAACCAGTAATAAAACTGTTACTTGCAACCTCAACATTTTTCCAGAAATCTTCATCCGACGCAAGAAGACTAGGCCTCCTGTTCTACCACTCAGAGAAGGAAGACTAAATCATGAACGCAGACCTCAGCATTACTGAACTCAAAAGTGCACTCCATGCTCTGAAAGCGGGAGAAAGCTGAGGCTTGTCGCTTGAGGATTCTCCCGCTAGTCCTAGATCTTCTTTGGCTGAATCCTCAGTTGGTGCGTGGACACAAATAATCCTGAAATTATAGAATTTACCACAGAGTCTAAAGAGACATATTATGGGGCTTACAGGATTGAACCCTATGACTAGTTTTCTACATTTACCTCTCACAATGAAGCCTACTCCAAAAACATAGTTACTCTCATCACAACGGTGATATATGGTGTGTTTTCTCTTTTCTAAGGTGCCTTGGCCTATCCAACAAATTTCCTGGATGGCAACCATGTCGAGTTTGTATCTGTAAATCTTGTCTAAGAGCACTTTAAGTGCTCCAGGTTTATATAAGGATAGAACATACCAGTATCCTAAGTTAAAAGTCCTATAGGGGTTACTGGGTCGTCTCCTTTGTTGAGCTATCAAATCTGAGGTTGCATTAGGTTTCTGAATGAGTTTATTTTCAGGTAGGGGGACATTAACCCTAGCTCCATACCCTAGTCGTTTGGTGGGGCTGCCACCTCTGTGCCTTCAGACTTCCTTAATTTAATAAATGCACTAGATGAACAAATGTGAAATATAGAAATCAGTCTTCAGTTTCCATTGTTTGTGATTTTTTCAGTACAGCATTTACCTCTTGCTAACTCCCTAGTTCTAGATGGACTCTATGGCGGTATAACCTAAAAGGTTGACACGCCATAAAAAAAAAAGGAAAATTAGAAAACTGAGTTACAAGATGGGACTTAAAAACTGTTTCTATTCCTATCTTCATCTCTTACATTTGTTTCAGATAATCATAGAAGGAATATGGGGTTCCAGCAGATCAAATGGTTTCATTGCATTTGATGACATAACCTTTTTTGGTGGTTCTTGCTCGAGTAAGTATTACAAGGAAATTCATTTTTTCAGTTTTCCAACTTTTTTTATTTTTTAAATCTTAAATAAATTCAGTTCCTTTTCACATGAATAAAAACTTACTAATTTAACTAATTTCAATGCAGTGTAAAAGAAAAAAAAACAATGTAATAGAATTAAAATCCAATCAATGAGTATTTCTATATCTTATTACTAATCGTTATATTTGATATCTGGAATTATTAGAAGGGAGGACACTCAATAAGCTTAAGTTTACATAAAAATGATAAATTTGGGTTATGAGACTTTAAGTAAAAAATTTTAGGAATTATTAATCTATTAAAAGAACTTCATAACAAAGCCATTTTTTTTTATTCCTCATTTTTAAGCTTTGCCTTATGGTGCAATGGTTAGATCAGGAGAGTGCAGGTTTGAAAGAGACATGTGTGGATGGAAGAATGCTACAGAAAAAAGTTCCCCATCTTGGAGGATGGCCACTAGCACAAGGCGCCCGGCAAATTTAGCTGATAAAACTTTTGGATCTCCAGGTAAAAGTCAGCATGAAAATAATAAGTAATGGTAGTTATTAACTTATGGGCTACTAAATCACCATCCTCAGGACATGGTACTGAGCCAGCCCTGAGGCTAACCATGTTCTGAACATGTGGCTTGCCTTGCTTCTAGCGCGGTTCCTCCCTCCCCCATAGGGAGGAACCCCGCTTATAAGGTTGATACAATGAAACAATCCGGAAGTGCCGACTAGAAATTTCGCGTTTCAGAACCCCTAGAGACCGAAAATAACGGTGGTTCAAATTTGTGTATATATATATATATATATATATATATATATATATATATATATAGAATAGAATAGAATAGAATAAATTATGACTCAAAACCCCCGCCAACACGGGGTGCACCTCGGCCAATTGTCCTATTGTGCGTATATATATATATATATATATATATATATATATATATATATATATATATATATATATATATTTGTCTGTTCGCTCATTTCTGGCTTCCCTAATGGTCCGATCGTGATGAAATTTGGTACAAAAATCCGTCTTCCAATTTGAAAGGTCAAGTTCGTTAACCAGCAGAATCCGCCCACTGGAAGATGGCGTTTGGGGCGAAATTCGCGCAAAAAAAATCGTAACGCTAACGTTTTTGAGTTCATAAGCTTGTAAGTACTCGTTTTATAGGCTTCTTGGGCTAGGAAAACGAATGAAACCATTTCCAAGGCGATAGCTTTAACCATTTTCGAGAAAATTGGAAAAATAGTTTTTGAATACCGTTTTTGGTTTGGGTACTTAGAATCAATGGATTCAGTTGAAACATTTTCTGCATGTTCTACTTTCATTAAAACTAATATGTTGAAACTTTTGTTAAGTTTGGAGTTAAGGAAGGGTTAGAATCAAATATTTTATTAACAGACATAAAAAATTTTGGTAACTTTGTATACTTTCCTTAATATTTCGAAAAAGGTTGAGAATCGTGCGAAACGTAAGATCACCATTAGAAAGATTACTAAATGCTCTACAAAAATGGTTCTAATGAAAGTTTTGATTAGGCGATGTCAATCGGAGAAATAAGTGCTTAAACCTTTAAAGTAATTGATTTCGCTTATTCGAACTGTTCTTTTTGTCTTTGATTTTGGTACTTAGAATTATGGGATTCAGTTGAAACATTTTCTGCATGTTCGAATTTCATCAACACTAATATGTTCAGATTTTGGTTACGTTTGGAGAAAAGAAAGGGTTAGAATAAAATATTTTATTAACAGACAAGAAAAGTTTTGGTAACTTTGTATACTTTCGTTAGTATCTCGAAAACCGTTGACAATCTTGGGAAGCAGAAGGTCGAAAGCTTACTAAATACTCTACAAAAAAGGTTCTAAAGAAAGTTTTAATTAGGCGATGTCAATCGGAGAAATAAGTGCTTAAAACTTTAAAGTAATTGATTTCGTTTATTCGAACTGTTCTTTTTGTCTGTTTTATTCCTTGTTATTTTTAAATTGCTTATAGTCGGATAATGTATTTGGCAATAAAACAGATTAAGTAAAATAAGAAGATCAATTTATTGTTAAAAATGTAGCGTTCAAAGAGAGAGATCCCAAGGCTTTCCAAATGCCTCTGAGTGGAGGCCTTTCTGGCCGACTTACGAGATAGCTGACCCATACAGGTAAGATTGTAAATCAAGACCTTTCAAGACTGGTTTGTTTGAGATTTCATTTGGATAGGTGATTCGCTATTGATCTAAACAAAGTAATAACTGTTTCTATTTTATGCCTTCATAAACACTAAAGATAAGAACGGAACCGCGCTAAGATGACGCAGTTCCTGCGAATCGGACTTTATTTTTTATTTCCTTTAGCATACATTAGCCTCCTGTCTTAACCGCATCAAGGACCCACAACCATTTACATGTTAATAGAATCGGACCTGATGATAAATTTTTGATTTATGGAATAACTAGGAAATACAGGGTGTCCCCAAAATAAATGGCCAAACTTCAGGGATCGATGCAGGATGAAAAAAGAAAGAAAAATAAGTCCTTTGCCGTATATCTCGTTTATTCTTAGTTTCTGAGAAAAATGCAAAAACCTAAAACAAAATTGTGAAAAGGCATTCTTTCATAATGCCTATATTAAAAATCATTAAAAGCATATGTTTTATCTTCTACCCCCTCTAACCGTCCACCTCCCCCCCCCCAGAATTAAAAACAAAAAATCTCTTTTTTGTTGAGAGGATATCGTTGACCGTTATGATGAAAGGTAGGGATTGTCGGGGTTCGGTCACTGCTTCTTAATAAAACTACATTTTGCAGTGAAAATGGTTTTATTGTGTCGACCTTTCGGCTTGAACTTCAAGCCTTCATCAGGGCTGTAAAAAAAAGTAGGACAGATTTAATACTAATATATTTATACACACACACACACACACACACACACACACACACACACACACACACACACACACACACACATACATACATATATGTATAAAACCTAATCAAATCATTTTCACTGTAAAATGTAGTTTTATTAAGAACCAGTAACCGAACCCCGACAATCCCTACCTTAAAAAATCTTTTTGTTCGAAAAAATTAAATTACGGCATGTAAAGTGTTGCAAGTTTAACATAATTTAAAATAGCTACTTTTCTTTGGAGAAAAAAATGATATTCTTAATAAAATTACATTTTCAATTCTTAAAATAGGTTAACATTTAACACTGGACGCATACATAATTATAAAATTTTAACTTTTTCTTCTAATAATTCCTAACAATCAATTTAAAAACTCCTCAAAGGTTTGGCTCTTTGCTGCAATAAACTACGTCCTATCCAACGCCATGTATAGTTAGTGTCCAACCAATTTCAGACAGCCCTCCCGTAGTGGGCTGGACAACTGTCGACTTGGAACCAGCTTATCAATCTTTGTGACAAAAGCACATCCTTCGAGAACAACAACAGTTTATTATCAAGAAATTCGTGGAAATACTGTTTTAAGTCAAGGGGTCAAAAAATGGGGACCTATTATTTCATTATTCCACACAAAATCAGAGTCATACTCACTCCTGTATTTTTGGGGTGAGGGTGGGGGATAAAACATATATTTTTAACAATTTTTATATACGCCATTCCTTTTCATAATTTCTTTTAGTTTTGTGCGTTTCTCTCGGAAACGAAGCAAAACAAGATATAAGCTAAAGGAATTTTTTCATCCTGCATCGATTCCAGAAGTTTCACCATTTATTTTGGGGATACCCTGTATAATATAATTAGATTTAAAAAAAAAAAAATCAATCCACGTAAAATGCACTTAAGCATTACTGAAGTTTCTTTGTTAAAAGCTGATTTAGTTTGTTTTCTTATAGATGGCTACATATATTATGATCTATTCAACCAAATGCTTGGAAGTAACATGGTAAGATTGGCATCTCCTCTTATACAAGGTAGTGAAGAGCAACAACTCTGTCTTTCATTCTGGTATGCTCCTTTTGGTGCAGGTGATTCTGCACTGATGCAAGTAATTCGGCAAGATAATAGCAGTTCAAATAATGAGATGGAAAAGGTTTGTTACTAAATTTAATTTTCTGAAATTTAAATTACAGTTATTATCCCATGGCTGTGGAAAAGTAAACTGATATTAGAATTTCTTAAATAATAGTGTATAAAGCAATAGAGTCATTTTCTTGGTTAATCTCAATGTTCAATTATTTTGATGAATTTAGTATTTTTTTTATCTTGAGAATAAGTTAGTTGCATTTTTCTAAATAAATTAACTATCTGACTCAAAATATCACATTATTTACACTGATATTTTAAATTTAATCTTTACAAAACATTTTTCTTTTTATTAAATAAATGTAAACAATTTAACGTTTATCCTCCTTCAGTGATTATTATTTTTTATTTTTTTTTTTTTTTTTACAACAGAAAACAGACTCCGTGCCTTTTTAAATTTTTTTTCTTTCCTTTAAATTGAGGAAAAAATAGGTGATTCTAATGAAATATTAAAAAAATTAATATTAGGTGTGGAGTTTGGAGGTGAAAAATATGGACACAACTAGACCTCTGTGGATGCCAGCTCAAGTGACTGTTGATTCCAGCTCTGACTTCCATATCATATTAGAAGGTCAAGCAACAAATGGAGGGTTTGCTGTAGATGATATCACTTTCACGCCTGGATCATGCCCAAGTAAATACAATATGAATAAGTATATTCCTGACTAATATAATTTAGTGAGAGCCTACAGCTGATGATTTTATTAAATAATTTTAATATTTATTTTTCTGAATTTTAAATAACTTTGATTTTATTTATCAAGTGTAACCTATTTTTATTTACAAAAAGTTCAATGTTTTACATCCAGTCAGTATCACAGAAGATTTGCTGTTAAAGAAATACAATCCCAAAACCTTCAAGACTAAGTATTTGACATAGGGGTATATGATTTGGTTCTCCAATAATGAATATTATTTAATTCCTACCATTTGATTCAATTACTGATTCATCCAGATAAAGTAATTTTAACTTATGGCATTAAAATAAAAAATAATTATTGGGCGAAACGCTGTCAATGCGGGGTGCTCATAAATAAATTTTATAAAATAATTATTGTTTTTTTTGTTTTTTAGCGCGCCCAGAAAGAGCTGAAGTAAAAATTCAAGAATTACAAAGTGCTTAATGAGTCACTACTGGCGTAATTACATCTAGAAGTTTAAGAATATAATAGAAAGGAAATTTTGTTTAATTTTTATTGATTGGTAAAAGTAGTGCTTTGATTTTGAGTTGATATTATTAAATAAACAATAATCAGGTTATTATTTAATTTTCAGAACACAAAGACATTTAAATACACACACACACACACATATATATATATGTATATATATATATATATATATATATATATATATATATATATATATATATATATATAAACAGTCTTTGAGATCTGAAAATGAAATAATAACCTAATTTTTGTTTATTTAATAATATATATGTATAGGCAAAATGACAATAAGCAAATCCCACCTAATCTATTAGGTATTTAGAAATCAATTCTAAACAAATTTAGTTATGATGTCCTGTATAATAAACCTTTGCGTTATTGGTGTTCTACTGTACCAGCTTTAATTTC
Organism: Gonocerus acuteangulatus; assembly: GCA_946811695.1. Lineage (NCBI taxonomy): Eukaryota > Metazoa > Arthropoda > Insecta > Hemiptera > Coreidae > Gonocerus > Gonocerus acuteangulatus. Next base: position 39,898,843 of record OX328132.1, on the reverse strand, counting down.
TGTTTTTCCTTCGAAGGGATTGTTATGAAAACTAACTAATTTTTAAATTATTTTTAATTGTGTAAGAAAGATAGCGAACATGGACTTTATTCCAAAATATGTTTTGATAAATCACTAAGTCCAAAGTATGTTTTCCTGACTAAGGGATCATGATAATAAATAAATGTGATTGTGTACACCAGTTTCATCATAAAATATTATGCTACCGGAAGCTTCCTTTGACCTCTACTTCAATACTAGGAGAGCACCCAAGTAGAACTATCTCTACTTATTCTAATAAGCAGAGTGAATAAAGCATCTAGATAAACATTGTCTGAGACAAACATGAGTATTTTTCTGAAATAAAGTTTTGTGAGGAAATTGGTGTACTCAATAATCCTCAGAAAACATTCTCCAAAATATTATGACTCATAGATGACGGTGTATTAGTGGCATTAATTTTTGTTTATTTATAGAAAATGTATATAGAAATTTATTTGTAAATTATATGTTTGTACTTAAATTTTAATTTGTATAAATTGATTTTAATAAATAATTTAAAACATTAGTCAACTGACCTCTCTAAAGAAAGTACCTTTATTTTTAAACAAAATGTATTGCTGACATATTACTTATGGGAATGAATTTATTTATTTAGGATGTTATTCAACAGCATTGGGTTGAGCTTGCAAAAAATAAATAAAATAAAAATAAGAAGAAAAAATTCCTGTAAAATGTCAAGATTCGTATACTTAATTCGGAGAAAACATGAGGCTTATTAGACAAATCTCTGCGACATCTGTAGTGATAGAAATCCACTGAATGCCTTAAAAGTGATAAATGATTTAAGAAAGCTTTCATAGTCCTATGCAAGTTCTGTTCGAATGCCCAATCTGCAGAAAGAAGCAAGATTGAAGCAAGGGTAAAAAAAAAAAAATTGTAGTTCGTTTAGAGCCTTCTGTTCAAATTCAGGAACATAAAATGCTATAGCTCAACCCAACAACCCTATGTAATGTACTGTATAACATACATTCTTCTTTTTTGTACATGGCCTCCCCACCAGCGCGAATGCTAGCGATCCCTTTTTGTGACACTTTTTTGTAACGTTTTTTTCAGTTTAGTCATGGCTAAAGCATATTTATGCTAAAATATGCCTGCGGATGAGATGTTACAACCTCAAAAATACCTGTAACACCTCAAATCAACCATGTTCCCATCCCACCTTATTCCCAACCCTCAGTGAGCCTAAATCATTGCCCCACCCCTCCCAGTTATCAAAGACATCAAAACTGGTATAGCTGAGGACAGAGCCAATAAGCCGATAAAAAATAGTAGAAACATACTTATGGAATGCGACTTACATGGCTTCTCCAGAAGCCAACAATATGCAATACCTTATGAACAATCAAAACCCAATATTAGTTGGCTTTCAAGAGAAAAAAGTTTAACAACAGCCATGGTATGAATTATGTCAAATGAACAAGCCATTGTAGGCTGGCTTTCTATATTTGAAAGAGCTTAGCTCTTCATGAGGTCCCCAATCTTGCCACAAAAATAAAAAGGTCAAGGGACATGAGGGTTTCCTATTTGCATCTGCCTTATGAGAGATACAATTATCAGCTAACATAAGATCTTGCTGTATTAGATGCCTGTGCATCTACTTTTTCTGGGTGACTTAGTCGTGATGTAGTTTACGGCTACATCGAACAAGTCTGAAACTTTATTAGTTCCTTAAGAAAAGGAGCTTAGCTTAATTCTGTTAAAAAATGGAGTGCCAACACACTTCATTGTCTAATCTGGCAATTTTAGCACTATTGACTTGAGTGATGCTACACAATTCCAATGGTCTGCACTGTCTGATTTATAACATTTTCCAATTGTTTCAAGAGGCCACTCGGATGGAGGATACATGAGACCAACTGGCTACATTTTAAAGACATTTTCAAACCCCAGTATTTCAAGAATGATGCAAACTAGTTCATTATATTAAAAGAATTGAGATGCAGGCACTACTGTCTGGCAATCAGGGCCATTCATGCAGAATTCTAATTGAGGAATATAATGGAGAATACAATTAACTACTGCCCGATGTATATTCTAGAAATATTTAGCCTCTTTTTTCTGTAACAGGCTGGTTTTAAAAATGGATAAAAAAAAAAAAAAATCAGTCCCCTAACAGGCCACGAGGGCCCTGAGGGGCAGATACTATAGAGGTATCTGATTCATGACCATACAGCACACTAGGGAGATAGTGTGGTCAGTACTATGCTCTGGCCACCTGATTTTCCCCTTGGCTGCTTCGACTGCTAGCAGTCATTAACACCACAAGGTACCCATGATTAAATTAATTAAAGGCTGGGTTGGCCTAGAGACGGTCAGAGAGGCCGAATTCAACCCCTGAACGAAGACACTAGAAGAAAAAATCATTAGTGCTTGCTCGGGATTTGAACTCAGGTCCTCCAACTTATTAGTCCAGTGCTCTACCACTGAGCTAACCTCGCCCCCTTAAAAATGGATACTGTTGTATTAACAAGCTTGTGGCTATCGAGAACTCTATCCAGAGCACATTCTTAGCTTAAAACCACTGAACAGTTTTTTTGTTTTTTTTTTATCTATTACAGTTTTCTTTTATATAAGCATATCACAGAACCTGGGGATGTGGCATCCTCCACTTAATCAACTCCTAGAAGATTTCCCATCTTTATGCAACATTTTAGGAAAATAGATATTTTTGAGTAAGGGTGTCAGACAAAAAAGTCCAACTTGCAGGAACTGCGTTGTATTAGCCTGTTTTCATTCTTATTTTATTCCTAGTGTCATTTGGAAAGATTAGAATAGAAACAGTGAGTGTTTTGTCTAAAACGTTTGGAAGCAATGTAAAATGAAATCTCAAGGAGAAGCAAGATCTTAGGGGCCACATCAGGAAACTGACAGTATCAAAAGCAGAAATTACTCCCTTTAATCACCGGTGTCTCCGATTGAGATTGCTCTCTGAAAAATTGTGTCAGAACTGTTTTTGTAGAAAATTAATTAAACTTTAGAATAGATGTTTAAATTTACTATGATTTCTCAATCAGTTTAGAGATATATAAGACTGAAACTCCCAAGAAAAACCTAGCTTTTCCACTTTTCTCAAAAACAGTTAATTATAATAGATATGGCCTTGAAAATGGTTTCATTAGGTTTCCCATGCCCAAGTAGTTATAAAACATGAACCTGGAAGCCTAGTATTGCAAAAACGTAAGCACTACAATTTTTGTCCCGTGAATTTCGCCAAGAAAATCATATTCTGGTAGACAGAACCTGCTGGTTAACAAACTTGGCCTTTATAATTATACAAAGTATTTTTGTACCAAATTTCATCAAAAGCAGACCATTTTTGAGCCTGACACATTATCATATGACCAGAGGTGAGTGTTGCACGAGTTCTGCAAGGCTTTAATGCAAGACGTACTTCAATCATTAAATGTCAATTTCATCAAGTATAATTCTCATTTATTTCGAAAAATATCACAAAAATAAACATGATATTAGTTTTATTTATTAGTTGTTTTTTCCTCTGAATTTCCAATTACATTAAGAAATTGAGAGATAATCTTAGTTCTGAGTATACTCTTGGGAAGATCCGTAACAATAAGTAAACCGTTCTGTGTGAGTAAGTGGTATAGTTGCACTTTTCCTGACACGCAACACATCCGGCTGGCTCATTTGAATTTAGGCATGTTACAATGCGGACATTCCATGTCCATAACACAGATCCCCACTTCCGAATGAGGGTAATATTCAATATCGGGATCATACTCAATGTGCTTGTTGGTCGTTTGCTCTGTGTGTGGTTACTACAAACTGGCGCTCTTGTCTTTGTTCCAATGGATTTTGTTACTCGTGTATATTTCTCTTTATGAAAAGATCATATGTTGAATGAAACTACATTTTATAATTAAAATTCATTTATTATTGTTATGAAGTAATATCGCTATAAAAAAAATGGAGGTTCGTGGTGGAAAGGTAAACATTAAATAATCAGGTTTCCTCCCCTTCCTTAAAGGAGGGAGGGAACACGCTAAAACCTGTCTAGAGAGTGTATTTACAAGTAGAATAGCATTGATATAGTGCAGGTATCTTGTTAACTGATATTCCCAAGCTTCCATACATTGGCATTCAGGAAGGATTTAATATTTGATATTCATGATCCAGAATTCCATAGCTCGAATCTACCCAGTCTTAATGGGTACCTAAAAATGGTAGATATTGCATAAACTGACCAAACCATTTAGATCAAGATTTTCAACGGTTGTTCCAAGACTAATTACAACACTACTGCGGAAACTCTTTTTTAAATAAACAATATCTTTGAAGATACTTTCCCCTACATTGATCAATTAATTTTTTTCAATATAACAGTCAAGTTCACGATATTGTGCTCAACGGGGTATTGTTGGCATTTTGGTTAACCCTTTAACCGGTAACAGGCATGAGGGACAGGGGCCTGAACAGAGGTGAAGAGTGGGCCAGGTCTAGCCTGCTAACAGTGAGATAAGATTGTGGTGTTCCCGGCCCCAGGGGAACTCCTATACAATCTTTCCTGTGTTATGGTTGTTTAAAAACCTAGCAAGAAATTTTTAAATTCACTGGAGGCATAGGATGTTTTCGGAATCCCGGTAAAGGCCATGTCCTTTCAGTCTGTGTGCTGGTGTGGCAGGGGCAGGCAGAAACCAGCTCGCATATTTGTGAGTGGAGCAGTGAAAGGATTTATATATTTCTAGCTATTCAAAGACTATTCTTATAGTCTGTTTGAAAGGTTATGTACAACGTTGAATCATATTAACAAGAAAGAAAGGATTTTTATAAGAGTCTATAAAACTCGTATATAAACTTTGTTTTATTATTAAATACAAAACATGTAACAAAATATACATTCATACATTTTCAGATAACTTAAATTTGAAAAAAAATAGCCATAATTTATAATGGGACACATTCTGGAAGATATATCAATGGCACAATATATCCATATATGGACTATGATTACCACATTAATTCAATATCTTCCAAAGAAAATAAAAACAGTTAATAGCAAAGTGAAAATAACAAATGTATTTTTATTCTGCCTCTTGTGCCTTAAAATGCTATAAATGTACATTATTATGATTATTAATGTGAAGTACAAAAAATTTAATAACTAAATTCAAAGAACTAAAGCATGAAAAAGAGATTCATAGAAAAATATTGCATATCATATAAAATTAATGTCATGGACCCAGTCTTATAAAAATACCAAACATTTATGTAAAATATAAACTTGTTTCAGAAAAAAAAGATATTTAAGTGTGTTTCTCAAAACAGTCTTAATTTTGTCTTAAGTCAGAATCTTAATTATTGTTACACAAAAGTAGTTCAGTAAACTCTTAACGATACTCCCTAAAAAATTGCAGTTCAATGGAATTAGTTATATATTTAAAATAAAAAAGGAAAGGGGACTAGCTTGCTACACTGAATAAAATGGGCCATATGCATACATATTAGTGAACACTGTTCACTATAATGTGAAAGAAACTATTAATTGTATACAATTAATACGACTATATTTATATCAAAAGAGCAATTTCTAACACACTATCTAACAAACATTTGATTTATAAATAAGCACATTTAACAAATGCTATACAATCAAGGCACTTCAATTTGTAATGATATTTCAATTCTAGTTTTAATAATGCAAACCGTGTGACGGCTAAAGTATTTCTTAAATTAATAGACTATTATTTACTATTAATTTGAAATAACATTTAAAACGTATGAATAATCTAGTAAAGCCAGAGCAAAATATTAGACATATGAAAATGTCATTCTATTACACAATATAGATTCTGATATTTTGTCTATTAAATAAACTGTATCTAACATCACCGATTAAAAATAATTAACCACTTTCACATTGTAGACATTAAGGAGTCCAAAACCTTCATGAGTTTTATTAATAGTAGCATTGTTGATTTTATCTACTTTCTTCTAATGGTCTTTATTCTTAATTATTTTATTTGAATAGCATAGCCTCATTTGATGTTAATAGATTTGTTATAATTTCACATTAGAAATTAGTTTGTAGATAGTATAAATTATTATACAGGAACAATAATCAATGTTGAAAATTAATGTTAATAAAGAAAGGAATGAATAATGGAATTTAAAATTTATAGAAAAAATAACAAGTTTCCATGCCAAAAGTGCAGAATAATTTTTACTAAATATCAACTGGGAATATTTGAATGTCCTAATTTTAATTGGCTTTAAGAAAAGCATACTTAAATCATTCATTGCCAAAAGAAATTGGCCCCCACAAATGATCATCAAATAGAATTGGAATTCAGTAAGGCAAAATAGTATTCCTGTCAAAAATCTTTAATTAGAGAAATCTTATTATTATTTATGCCATATTTGGTTATATGAAGATTCAGAACAACTTAATTTTTTACTTTCTTCCGAATTCGTTGTGATATTTTATTTTCAAAGGAACTGTTTATTTGTAAGTTAGTGGTTTCTAAAATGGGCCAGAATAGCAAAATATGTGTAAGAGCTACTTAATAAATATATTTGAAGGCTCTACTAATTTCTTCCTAATGATAAATCCGTATAATTCACAAGTGTTGTGCAAGCGATAAACAAAATCAGCTACATAGAAATTTTATCACATACAACAAGCATTTTGATTTTGTTTTTTTAATCAGACAACACTCAGGCAATTAAATAATAAATAAATGTATAAAAATATACAAAGTTAGTAAGTCTAAGAAAATTTGTTTAAAATTATCTTAATAATTCAATCTGTTATACATTAAAATTATGATGTGAAATTCTAAATACATAAATATGTACAACCATCATATAAGAACTCCCTCTCCCCCTCCTAAAAAGAAAGCTCCATAAATATAAAACAAATGAATACAAATATTATCAAATAACAACACCAGTTAAGTGACAACTAACCAAGTAAATATGTTTGTATATAACAAAGAGCTACTAAATGTTTTATATGAGAGAAATTATTTATTTTCACTTTTATAAACACTTGTGTTGTTTAAAATATGTAATATATCCCATATATTAGAAATTTGAAACACTTTCTGGGGGGAAAGGAAATAAATCTTTGCACTTTTTTGGAAGAGTGTGAGATTTGCTCCTCCTGCATATTGTATAGAAAGATATATATTGTATAGAAGGACTGGATAATTGTGAACGGCAAAGTGTAATGTATATGTGTATATATATATATATATATATATATATATATATATATATATATATATATATATATATAACATAAATGTGGAAAAATTTTTGTCATCTAGGCAAGATTATTATTTTAGTGTATTACTTCAATTCAATTGAAAAACAGGTAATGGAGGAACTTAAAATAGAAGTATAATAACAAACTATTTTGAATATTATTTTAAAGTTACTTTCAAAACCTAATACATGTCAAAAATCGAACAATAACTTAGGAATTGACATTTCAACAAGTTAATAAAAAAAAACAAAAAAAAAAAAAAAAAACGCTTTTTTCCCATTGGGATCTGAACATATTCTTTCTAATAAGAGCAATTAAAGCAATTTAATTCAGAGAGTTCTCATTAGTTATCATATACAATTTAATAGTAATTTAAAAAATAAAACAATAAATTAAAAAAGAAAAATTTAAATGAAAACTAATATGTTTCAGCATAATTACTTTCAGAGTTTACAAATGTATATGTTAACAAATTTGTTTAATGAAAAATGAAAAAATAAATAGAGTTATTGCTACGGCAGTATACAACCTAAACAATACATAACATAAACGTAAGATATGATTTATCACAACTGTATTGGAACATTAAAAAAATATAAAGCTGCTTTAAGTATAAGTAGAAAAATAATAGCATTATTGAATTTATATAAATGCGACTTATATGATGATCATTTATCACAGAGATTCTAATGCTGGGTACAACTATATATATATATATATATATATATATATATATATATATATATATATATATATATATATATAACAAGTGTAGATTAAAATTTTACTTAGAACCAAATTATATCAAAAAGAAAAAAGAAAAAAAAAAAAAAAAAAAAAAAAGGAAAGCTAATCAAAGTTTATATATAAATTACTATTGAAAATTCTACGTAAAATTTAGTATAAATAATAAAAAAACATTAGTAAATGATCCTAATGAATGAAGAAAAATTTAACATTTCATATGATCATTTCTTTTTTATGTTTATGTTTTATTTTTTTATATGAAACCTTTCTGAGTTGATCAAAAACATTGATAAGATATTCTTTTTTATTTAAGCAGTAAATCATAAAAAGAAAAACATTTATATCCAATAATTAACAGGAGAAATACAACAGAGCACCTTATTTGTGCGTTATTATACAGATTTGTACGCATTTTTCCATGTTTATAAATAAGCGAAGCTCTCATTAATTAAAAATCATAAAAAATAAAAAAATGAACTGAAAACAAATCATTGAAAACAATTTGCTTACATTTACTCACTTTTTTTCAATTTAATAAATAAATCAAACTCTTATTGCAAAGAAATGGCTAATAATAACAAAATATAACTAAGACAAGTGGAAGGCGTAAAAGGGGTGCAATTGTAATTATACTTATTGACTTTCCCATGTAGAATAATGCTGCTCATGTACAGCAGTAAACTGTACTCTATGCCGAAAACATAATCACTATACTTTCTCCAATAGGTAAATAATTAATAAATATCAATACAAATAGTTGTTTACAAAAATTAATTAAATGCACAAATAGGAATGCTACTAAAATAAAATTAATGTTTTTAAAGCCAATAACCTAAACTTTAAAAAGGAATGTGAATACATAAAATACTTCAATGGAGAAACTTACAAACGCAATACCTAAAAAAAGGTTTAATTGATCAATTCATTTGCAACAATCACAATCTATATTCACCAATGATATCCTTCATATTAAATTTCACAAGCTAAGCAGCTTATAATATAAAATTCCCAGAAGAAACTCATCCATGGGGCCTTATAAAACTAATGAAAAATTATACCTAAAAACAGCATGATATATAGTCCATTGTTATTTTCTTTCTCTCATATATTTCACTGCTGCTAATCATATTTTAAAATCAATCAATTTATTTTCAAACGATTTATAAAAAAAGATATATATATTTACATAGTATTGCATAGAAAGAGAGGCTTTTGCATAATACAACTATGTAATAAATAAGTGGGCGAAAATCTATAAATTGAATTGCGTATCTTGGTAAATAATTCAAAAAAGGCCACAGTCTTTTAAATTATTTTTTATAATAACATCTGTAACTGCATCAAAAACAAACTGTATATTATTTGTATCAGTAGCACAGGTGAAATGTGTATAAATTTCCTTTTGATCTTTTCTTTTATTTAAATTTTCGAATTTCATTTGAATATATGCTGCAGCTTCTTCATACGTATTGGACCCTGAAACAATACATATGTATTCAGTTATATACATATTCATATTTATTCAAGTACATATGTAAAAAATATGTGTACGTATGTATGTGTGTATGTATATATATATATATATATATATATATATATATATATATATATATATATATATATATAAAAGGGTGACCATGTTGATTTCACCAAAACCAAAAAAGCAACAACATTTAAATTCCTCTTTAAAGACAGCAGACCAAGAATTCAAGTACTTTCTATTTATTAGATCGGTATAAAGCTAAATTTATCTTAAGCCTATTATTTTTAAAATTTTCTGAAGAATTTATTAAAATAAATTTAAATCAGATGTGATCAATATTAGAAATTATTTACCTGTATATTCCGGAAAACAGATGGTTAGTGGACTTTTGGTGATTTTTTCTTCAAATAGGTCCTTTTTATTCAAAAATAAAATTATTGATGTTTCGACAAACCATTTACTATTGCAGATGGAGTCAAAGAGTTTCATTGATTCAATCATCCTATTCATTTCTTCATCTTCAGCAAGTACAAGATCATACCCTGAAAAAAAAAAATGTAATTGATTAAAATAGAAAAACTAGCAATGAGATGGTGCTAATGACTTCAGTAGTCAATGTACCGGAAAAAAAAAAATCACGAGTCAGCGCTATTTTGTCCATAAAAGTAGATATGCCATGAAAAAAAAAACAAAAAAAAAACTAACAATGGACTAGTGATAATAGTTGCACAGTTGATGCGCCATTAATAAAAATAAATACATAAACTAACACAAACATTAAAATTATGGTTTATCATTGAAACTAAAAATTAATTATACCAATATTTTGCTATGTATTATGCCATTCAAGCCAAAGTATCATAAATTATTTGTAGAGGACAACATTTCTCTTTGAATAACTTTTGAAATCTTAGAAATTTATATTTTATAATTCGCTGGATTCATTGGACCTGAAGTACATTTATATATTTCAACTAAATGTCTAATTTAAAATTTATTCTAATATCCACAAAAAATATTTATTTTCTCAATAAATTTACAGCAGTGTTAATTATAAATTGACAGCTTCTAAGAAGTAAATACTTATAAAATCAGATAATATAATTAGAAATATAAATTAAATCAATGAATTCAATGAGTGAAATTAATGCTTACATAATGAATTTTGTTATTCAAAAGGTTAAGTGTAGAAGAAGAAATACATTGTAGATAACAAGGAAAAGAAACCATATATATATATATATATATATATATATATATATATATATATATATATATATATATATATATATATGCAGTTGAACTTCCATAATTCAAAATCATCTTTAACTCTAATATTTCTCTTGGTCCCTAGAATTTAGTGCATAAACAATGTAAAAAATCGTGGTTAATTCGAATAAAATGTTGGATAATTAGAATTTTATAAGCTGGATTTTTAAAATCAAGGGAAGTGGAATAAGTTGCACCAATAGTGCTGACGATTTACAAACATTGGATGAAAGGAAAGACGTCGTTCCAGACTGTTTGACAGCATATGAAGATTTCATTAATGTTGATGAAGATGTCGCAGTGTGCAGTGACTTAACTGATGCTGAAATAATCACTGATGTTCTCAAAGACATTCGCAGCTTCTCAGAAGCATGATGATGAAGACGATGAATCAGGCAATGAAGATGAGTCTACAGTAACACAGGAAACACCCGTGCCAAGTGCAGTCGAATCGCTGTTGTATATAAAAGAATTAAGACGATTTATAGAAAGTAGAACTGATGCCAGTGAGAATGTTTTGAAACCATTAAATGTTTTAGAATCTTTTGTGATCTCCGACAGGCTTCAATCAAAGAAGCAAACAAAAATTTCAGAGTTTTTTCAAAAACAATAGACTTTCATTTTTACTTTGTTGGAAAGTTATTTATTAATTATGTACTTAATCATCAATTTGTGCAATTCTTGTTTTTCTTTAAATAAAATTTACGTATTTTTTCTTTTGTTTTAATTAAAAACTGTGTGAAAATATGAAGTTCGATTTTTTGCCCCTTATTTTCAAAAACCTTTGTAATTCGAATTTTGGATAATTTGAACTTTTTCATCATTCCCTAGGGGTTCGAATTATCAAAGTTCTACTGTGTATATATATATATATATATATATATATATATATATATATATATATATATATATAAATAAAAGACAATATCAATTTCAAAGGATGAATAGAACTATACATAAAACATATTCAGTCCACTATACAAAGTAAGTCACCACTCACTCAATTCGGTTTAAATAATTAATTTATATACCTGATAAGGCAACACAAAAAATAATAGCAGTAACTCCTTCAAAGCAATGAATCCATTTCTTTCTCTCTGATCTCTGTCCTCCCACGTCAAACATCCTAGAAAAACAATATCATTTTGGTCATCAGCTAATAAATAAATCATATTATAATAATTATTAAAGTCTGATCCTGAGAAATATAATTATATTCTTGTTATATAAAGCAAGTGAGAGTGATATCGATGGATATTTTCTCTCCTCAGGATATCACAGGCCACGTCTCACTCGCCTCCAATCCTCCCTGGTCATCCTAGAATCCTTCCTAACAAGGAAGGTATTCGGCTGACCACTGGGGGCACCTGAGGCGTGGACAAGTAACTAATATCAAATTACAAAATACAGTTGAATTGTAGATTGTAATATTCTATAAATAAAAAAAAAAGAAATATATATATATATATATATATATATATATATATAAAGCAAAGGGTCAAAAAAAGTAGCCAAATTCTATATGAATACCAATTATGCTTTATTAATATATATATATAAATATATATACTAGCCATTACCCGGCGTGCCATGCTACGCCTACTTTCTGCGTATAGAAAAGCCTAAATAAATTAGACACCAAATAAGTATTATTAAAATCTAATAACACGAAAATCTGTAACTGTTATGAACCCATGGCCTCCCAACTGTGAGCCCTAGACGACTTTGACCTAACCTATAACACCCCCCATATCAAGACATACATGTATACCAAGTTTCGTAAAAATTGGTCTAACAGTGTGGATTTGTATAAGGGACAAACATACAGACAGACAGCTGGTAGATTTTTTTTGACCTAGCCTACGGCACTCCCCAGATTAAGATCTACCTGTGTACCGAGTTTAGTCAAAATCGGACGAACGGTGTGGATTTTTATAAGGGACAAACATAAAGACAGACAGCTGGTAGATTTTTTTGACCTAGCCTACGGCACTCCCCAGATTAAGATCTACATGTGTACCGAGTTTAGTCGAAATCGGACGAACGGTGTGGATTTGTATAAGGGACAAACATACAGACAGACAGACAGACAGCTGGTAGATTTTTTTGACCTAGCCTAGGAGATTTCTCGTATCAAGACCTACCATTATTCCAAGTTCGGTCAAAATCGGTCAAACAGTGTAGATTTGTATAAGGAACAAACAAACAGAAAAACAAACAGACACGTGATTTATATATATATATATATATATATATATATATATATATATATATATATATATATATATATATACCAGGATTGCAAGTTTAAAATGTCGTTTTAATTCCAATAGAATGCGCTCTTAGCCTATTGAAGGATTTGCTTATCTCTAAACGCTATCTTGTTTGTTAGTCATTTGTTTACAAAAGTCAGTTGTTTTTAAGTCGTTTACGCAGACGTATCATACCTTTCTTAGGTGTTAAAAATGTCTAATTTTAAGCCAAATAAAGAGCATTTGCGGCATGTCATGATTTTCTTATTTAATCAAAAGAAAAAGGCATCTGAATGTCATCGAATTCTTGTTGAGACTTATGGCGATCTTGCTCCAACCGTCAAGACATGTGAACGTTGGTTTCAAAGTTTCAAACGTGGCGTATTTGATGTTACTGATAAAAAACGAGAAAATCGACCAAAAAAGTTTGAGGACGTCGAATTGCAATCTTTATTAGACGAAGACAATACCCAAACCCAACAAATGATGGCAGAACAGTTGAATGTCACTAGGCAAGCCATTTCCGATCGCCTGAGAGCTATGGGAAAGATTCAAAAGGTTGGAAAATGGGTTCCACATGAATTGGACGAACGACAGATGGAAAAACGAAAAACTGTGTGCGAAATGCTGCTTTTACGCCACGAAAGAAAGGGTTTTTTGCATCGAGTTGTAACTGGCGATGAAAAATGGATTTATTTTCAGAATCCCAAACGAATAAAATCATGGGTAACGCCAGGACAACCATCCACATCGAGTGCAAGACCGGATCGTTTTGGGAAGAAGACAATGCTGTGTGTGTGGTGTGATCAGAAGGGAGTAATCTACTACGAGCTTCTCAAACCCGGCGAAACAGTCAATACCGACCGCTACCGACAACAATTGATCAATTTGAGTCACGCATTGATCGAAAAACGCCCAGAATGGGCTCACAGGCACGCCAAAGTCATTCTTCAGCATGATAACGCTCCTGCACATTCAGCCAGATTGACTAAGGAAACGATTTCTTCGCTTGGTTGGGAACTCCTACCCCACCCGCCGTATTCACCTGACCTGGCGCCTTCTGATTATCACCTCTTCTCATCGATGGGACACTCATTGGCTGAGCAACATTTTAACAATTTCGAGGATGTAAGAAAATGGCTCGATGAATGGATTTCAAATAAAGATGAAGCATTCTTTTGGAATGGTATCCATAAATTGCCCGAGAGATTAAAAAAAAAAAAAAAAAAAAAAATATATATGTAAATAGATAAAAATATTTTTTTTATGTTTGGATAAGTGACTTTGTATCGGAATAGGATGTATACAGCCATGCAACATGTGTTGTAAATGTAAATGTTATTATTGTATGTAATTTTTTTTTTGTTATAAGATATAATTCTGTAAACTTGTTAGTATATTTATAATTTAATTTAGAACATTTAAAAAAAAAAAAAAAAAAAAAAAAAAAATTTTAAACTTTTTAAAAATGAAACCTGTTAATAGTATCCAGTATTTGAATAGAAATGCTACCCTGAGCCGGAAAACAAAATCTTTAGACCAAATAAAATTAAAAAAAAAAAAAAAAAAAAAAAAAAAAAAAAAAAAAAAAAAATTAAAACATGCTAAGCAGTTTTAATTTTTTTTTTTACACCGGAGCCCACCCGAAATGTAATGATATAAAAGGGGGGTGCTCTAGAAAGAGTCAGTTTCTGGCATAGCAAAGAGTAGCATTCCTATTCAAAATAAAGGGTAACTTATATTTCATAAGTCCATCACAAATATTATCATTTGTCAATCAATAAAATAAATAAAAGAGTAATAAAAGAGATAGCAATTGGCAGTGCTTAATTTGGCAGTATTTATTTTTTCAAAAAGGCAGTGTTAAGTAGATAGAAGAGTCCAAATATCTCGGCTAGGAGCGATAAGGTATACAAGTTCCCAGGAAGATAACGATAGAGGTGTTTCCAAGTATGGACAGGAAAATCCAGGGAAGGACGAAGAAGTCAGACACCCTTGGTGTGGTGGGGGTACGCCTCTATAAGTAGGGCCTTCCCCCACCACTCACTCTCACTCCAGCGCCGACGAAGGGCCAGAGCACTTCTCACTTCAGCGCCAACGAAGGGCCAGAGCACTCGTTCTCACTTCAACGCCAGCCAAGGGCGAGAGAGCACCCTTTGCACCACCACAGCCTGACACCGAGCTCCAACTGGACATGATGGGGAGACAGTACTCCAAGATGTAGAAGCCGACCATCCATCTCCTCAACACGACCACAAGCAGCCTGCCTCTTCACTTCAAGAACATCATCCGTAAAACAAGCTGAGTATAACTCACTCACTGCCAATCTTTAATTAAACTCTTAAAGCTATCTAAAATTGCACAATGGCCAATAGTTATATTTTAATATATAAGTTAATATTTTAAATATGTTCTAAACATTTCTTAATAACCCAACATTGATACAAGTATGTGAGTCAAGCAAATTTTGTATTTAAGTTTATATCACAGCCAGCGGCATCTAAAATTATATCTTTTCTTCAATATAAGTCAATTATTTCCAACTCTCTTTTATTTATAATGAACCTTTCTCCTGGTATTTAATATGGTCTCAACACATAAAATGACAAATGGTAAGAAATGATTCTAATCATATAGTTCTCATGCTTTTCTTTCAGGAAATTTATTAAATTAATTTAATTATTCAAATGGTTATTCATAAGTCCGTATGTGGTGAGTTTGGTAAGATTAAATGAACCCTGAGATATAAGGAAATTATAATATAAACTTTTCTAAATCAACTTTTCCTATATTAACTTAAAAACATATTCCAATTTTCTTTTTCCTCCCCCACCAAATTACCACATTTTCTCCCCAACGTGGGGCAATCCACTAAACACCACATATTGGCGCCCAACGTGGGGCGATCCACTAAACCTGTCGCCGAAATCCTGAACAGGTTGAGTCGCGTAATCATTCCCGTAGCTTCGTATTGCAGCCCGGCAGCCTAGAGAAGAGTTGCAGTAGGCGCGCGTGTTTTAAAACCAGAATTAAAATTTTTATTTTTTATTTTTATGTTTTCAGATTTTAACATTGAGACCATATATTTCAAAAAGTGTGTTTTAAGGTTCAAAACATAAATTTTTATGAAAACTAAAATTTTTTGAGTGATATTAAATTTTTAGCAAATATTTTATTTTTGGCTGTGATGTTTATTAAATTATTTTTTTTATTTTATTTAAGTTTTTATATACTTGTTTTGTCAGCTTGGCAAGTTTGCAAAGACCACATAATTGGATCAATGTTGGGAAATGTGATGGCAATTTTGAAAGATGCGCTAATGATAGATATAATTATTTATATTTATTTCTGTATCTTTTTATATTTTGTTTATTAATTTTTGGATCGTATTTATAATTTTTTTTATATTGAAATTACTTATTTTAACAAAATGGAACATAACGAAGGTAATAGACCTTACACCCAGGAGGAACTAAATTCGGGGTTCGCGAAGATGCAGTTAATGATGAAACAAATTATGGCCCTAATGGTAAGCCAAAAATTAGAGTCCGAAAAACATAAAACCGAATTAATGGAAAACCAAAAATTAATATCAGAAAAGCTAAATTTAGAATTCCAAAATACAAGAACCGAATTAAAAAGTATCAAAACCGAATTAAAATCAGAATCAGAAAAATTAAGGACCATAATGACGCTCCATGAAATCAAACCAACTCCTCTTGTAATCCATAAAATTAAACCTGTTTCTTTAATGATAAATAATCAAAGTAGTCCTAAAATAACTTCCGTGTTCAACGATCTATTTACTTCCGATGAAATTTATATTTTAAATAATTTATTCAAAATAAATAAAAATACAACAAAATTAAACAATAACTTATTAACGTCCGCCGAAAATTATATTTTGAACAAATTATTTAAGACGAATCAAACAAAAATTTTAAACATAGACTATTTAACAATCGATGAAGATTTTATTTTAAACAATTTATTTAAAAACAATATTTTAAAAAAAGAAACAGCTAAGGTAAACATACAATTATATATTGAATGTCCCCTTATTAACATCGACCTGGGATATAAAAATAAAGCTAAAAATGGAATCATTCGGAAAATGTTCCATTCGATTCTCCTAAAATATTATCATGAACCGACCAAAGATGATGAAATAAAAAATTTAACCAGTAAAGTATAACGATAAAACCTCTCTGTTTTGGAGCTCCTCCGGCGTTGGGTACCGGATTTGAGTGGATAGGGACAAATAAATAATAAATTTATTAATATTTAAATTATATTACCTATCTAAATTCTATGGTTTATTGATAAAAACCAATGTTTATAAATTTTTTTGACACCATTTTCAAAATTACGAGAGGCAAAACCCACATTTTTATTTCATTTTTATTTTATTTTTAAAATCGAGTGCACAACCGTACACTAAAAAAAAAAATTGTTACTAAAAGGTCATTGTATTATCCTTTTTTAGACGTAGATTCAGTAAAATGATAACCGGTTTATCCGTTAAAAGCAGTAACATTATTAATAAAAATTAAAATTTTGCACCAACATAAAATCCTAATGTTATTATCAAGAAGATATAAAAAAAAAAATTATTTCATTATCGGTCGTGATAAGATTTTAGACACGCAAGTGTAAAGGTTGGAGAATCCAAAATATGTTTTTATAAGACAAAAAGATTCGATAAAAAATCAGGAAATCTCCAGTTTATGTTAAAATCCTATTCCTATCTTAGGAATGCAGATAATAGGATTATTAACTCCCAAATTACAAATCCCCTAAGCGCCAAATAATACCTAACAATAAAAGTCAGGAAGTATCCAGTAGCTGTTAAAATCCTATTCCTATCTTAGGAATGCAGATAATAGGATGATTAACTCCCAAAAGCTCTTATCTACATCGAGGGAAGAAAGTTTTGATAATCCCTAATGTCAACAATGCAGGCTCATGCTAGTTCAAGTTTTTGACACGCGCACCGCGCTAGTGTTCTACATTGCCAAGAAGTTCCAATAATTGCCACAGCCCCGAGCAGCGCTCGCATCACTCTCTTTTCAATATAATAGAACCCGCCAACTATAGGATGTTTTTAAATGAGAAATATATTTTTGAAGCCAATAAGGCTATAATGAATTAATGAAGAGAATAATTAATGGTTAAACTACGTTTTAAATAAAAATAATAAAATAATTAAAATTTAGTAATTGTTTAAATAAAAATAAAGACAGACATTGACAAGGACAGTTATAAATATTTAAAGGGAAAAAACCTTTTCAAAAGTTAATAATAAATAAAGAAGAAGTAGGAGTAAATAATTAATTGAAGTAAAGGGTAGGAGAAATAAATAAATCTAATTGAATTTATTTATGAAAAATATTGTTTGAAATATTTGAATAATTATTTTATATTGAGGGCTCACGGACCTATGAAGAGGCCGGAGTACCTATTATTTGTTTTGTATTAAGGGCTCACGGACCCATGAAGAGGCCGGAGTACCTATTATTTGTTGTGTATTAAAGGCTCACGGACCCATGAAGAGGCCGGAGTACCTTATCTACGTAGTGGGAATATAATATTATATTATAATAAAGGGGGGAAACTTATTAATAATAATTTTTGAATAATGTTATTCAAGTGGAAGGAGTTAATAATTATTGAAGTGGAAGGAGAAGTTTTTAAGTGAAATGTAGTAAGAAGGAGTGACTGACAAACAAGTTGACACCGACAAGGACTGATAGACTATAGACAAATTATTTTAATTACATTAAAATTTCAATTTTTTAAAATGGGCTAGTGAGGGAACAAACTTTCTTGAACAATTATTAGAGTCATGTCAAATGCATTGGGTAAAATAATTAAATATAAATAAAAACCACAATGAACTTAAAAAGAAAAATTGTTGTACATAAAATATAATTAAAGAATAAATAAATAATAATAAAACTTAAGATTAAATGAGCCAGGAGGCTCAGCTTTGAGCTATACTTATATTTTTTTTTGTTTTGTTGTCGTAGTAGATATTTTTAATTATATTATATTGTTCATTTGAAATTAAACTTATTAATTATGGGATTAAGGGTAATATTAAAAATTAAAAAAAAAAAAAATATATATATATATGTAAATAGATAAAAATATTTTTTTTATGTTTGGATAAGTGACTTTGTATCGGAATAGGATGTATACAGCCATGCAACATGTGTTGTAAATGTAAATGTTATTATTGTATGTAATTTTTTTTTTGTTATAAGATATAATTCTGTAAACTTGTTAGTATATTTATAATTTAATTTAGAACATTTAAAAAAAAAAAAAAAAAAAAAAAAAAAATTTTAAACTTTTTAAAAATGAAACCTGTTAATAGTATCCAGTATTTGAATAGAAATGCTACCCTGAGCCGGAAAACAAAATCTTTAGACCAAATAAAATTAAAAAAAAAAAAAAAAAAAAAAAAAAAAAAAAAAAAAAAAAAAAAAAAAAAAAATTAAAACATGCTAAGCAGTTTTTATTTTTTTTTTTACACCGGAGCCCACCCGAAATGTAATGATATAAAAGGGGGGTGCTCTAGAAAGAGTCAGTTTCTGGCATAGCAAAGAGTAGCATTCCTATTCAAAATAAAGGCTAACTTATATTTCATAAGTCCATCACAAATATTATCATTTGTCAATCAATAAAATAAATAAAAGAGTAATAAAAGAGATAGCAATTGGCAGTGCTTAATTTGGCAGTATTTATTTTTTCAAAAAGGCAGTGTTAAGTAGATAGAAGAGTCCAAATATCTCGGCTAGGAGCGATAAGGTATACAAGTTCCCAGGAAGATAACGATAGAGGTGTTTCCAAGTATGGACAGGAAAATCCAGGGAAGGACGAAGAAGTCAGACACCCTTGGTGTGGTGGGGGTACGCCTCTATAAGTAGGGCCTTCCCCCACCACTCACTCTCACTCCAGCGCCGACGAAGGGCCAGAGCACTTCTCACTTCAGCGCCAACGAAGGGCCAGAGCACTCGTTCTCACTTCAACGCCAGCCAAGGGCGAGAGAGCACCCTTTGCACCACCACAGCCTGACACCGAGCTCCAACTGGACATGATGGGGAGACAGTACTCCAAGATGTAGAAGCCGACCATCCATCTCCTCAACACGACCACAAGCAGCCTGCCTCTTCACTTCAAGAACATCATCCGTAAAACAAGCTGAGTATAACTCACTCACTGCCAATCTTTAATTAAACTCTTAAAGCTATCTAAAATTGCACAATGGCCAATAGTTATATTTTAATATATAAGTTAATATTTTAAATATGTTCTAAACATTTCTTAATAACCCAACATTGATACAAGTATGTGAGTCAAGCAAATTTTGTATTTAAGTTTATATCACAGCCAGCGGCATCTAAAATTATATCTTTTCTTCAATATAAGTCAATTATTTCCAACTCTCTTTTATTTATAATGAACCTTTCTCCTGGTATTTAATATGGTCTCAACACATAAAATGACAAATGGTAAGAAATGATTCTAATCATATAGTTCTCATGCTTTTCTTTCAGGAAATTTATTAAATTAATTTAATTATTCAAATGGTTATTCATAAGTCCGTATGTGGTGAGTTTGGTAAGATTAAATGAACCCTGAGATATAAGGAAATTATAATATAAACTTTTCTAAATCAACTTTTCCTATATTAACTTAAAAACATATTCCAATTTTCTTTTTCCTCCCCCACCAAATCACCACATTTTCTCCCCAACGTGGGGCAATCCACTAAACACCACAATATTTTAAGAAATAAACGACATTTTAAACTTGCAGACCTGGTATATGTATATATATATATATATATATATATATATATATATATATATATATATATATATCCATCAGGCCCATGCCTTCCTTTTGTACAGTACTTTCGGCAAACATGAAAAAAATAAGTGAAGAAACTTTTGAAATTATGTACTTTTAGAGGTAAATACGCCATGACTGCATGCTCACTGAGGGTATTGTTCTGACGGATTCAGTATTATACGTTACCAGACCCGCAAAGTTAACCGGGAATAACGTAATGAGGTCCCAAACCAAATACGAAGGGTAAAGGACAAGGCCTTTAAGGGTAAAGAACACATCTCTCTGACGCATATGCCACGACGCCGGGCTCGAACATGTTAAAACTCATATTAGCAATATATTTCTGGTAAGGAAGCAATTTAAATTATATTATAATACATTTTAAAAAAGTCCTGAAGCCGTCCAAATTGACCAATTTTCAAACTGTAAAATGTTTTTTAAAGCTTGAATGCCTTAGTTTTTTTATAAAAAATATTTCAAATGTCTAAAGCATGTTGTTTTGATTTTGCAACAATTTGAAAAATGTTAATTTTGTTTCGCTAATAACTCAAGTGCAAAATTCATTATACAAAAACTATCAAACCAATTTAAACAAATTTTGATAGGTTGTTTTACTATATAATCACCAATTTCCTGCTGGAATATGAAGATCCTAAATGCATTGTATGCTGCCAAAAGTAATTATTAAATATTTTTCCTGGCTTCCTCCGGGTTTATTCTAAGAATGATGATTGTTTGTGGTCCAGGTCCTATTTATACCTCGTCGAGGCCGAAGATGGCCTGTCCAGATCTCTGATTGGTCGGCCCTTTCTAAGCTGTGTTCCGCACAGCCAGTCAAAAACTTCATTTTCTGTCAGTTTCCATAGTTCACTCAATCTATAACCATCTTCTCTGTTCATATTTCCGGGATGTTACACAATTCTGATCGCTTCCTGGATAATCCTTTCCCATGTTCCCATGTGGATAATCCTCTCCCAAAGAGAAGATGGTTATACATTGAGTAAACTATAGACACTTGTCATCCCACTATGTCAAACTACTGTGTTAACTATCCCACGTAAGACAGAGGTTTTGACTAGCTGCTTAGAACCCAGCAGCACAGAAAGAGTCGCCCAATCAGAGAAGTAAAAAGGCCACCTCTGACCCCAACCCGGTATAAATATTAATAAATATTTGTATTGTAACTAAGGACCCGGACTACAAATGATCTTCATTCTCAGAAGTAACCCTGTACTCCGTAGTAAGTCTGGCAAAACGTCGGTTATTAACACAATGACACGGTCATATCCAGAAAACATTAAGTAACATGGACCATGGAAGTTATGTGAATCATATTTATTCTTGTTATGCAAACCAGCGATTAAATATTAATGTCTCATTATTGGAAATTCCCAATATTTTAACGCCTTGGGAAAATCTCTGGGGGGAATACTTTTGGAGTTATGAGCGAAAGAAGTACAAATAAACATAATTTTTTTATATTAAAAAATATATTTCCGGAATGTTCCAATTTAAGCTTACACCAATTATTGTAATATGAGTTGTTCCAAAGATATTCCCGCAAAAATTAGCTTGCCCCCTTTAAACAGATGTACCCTGGTCTAATATAGGACATAATAGAAGTATATAAAAAATAGGCATGGGAAAGTTAGAGAAATAACATTTGTATTGTAACAAATAAATATATATATATATATATATATATATATATATATATATATATATATTTATTTATTCTTTATATATGGCCAAGGTCAAAAGAATAGTACTCCAATTCTCTTGTTACTATTTATTGTTTGTACGCCCTACACGTTTCGTGGCCTTTATGCCACCTCCTCAGGGGCCATTACATCCCTATGTGTGGATAGCCCGCCACCCATACCAAGACTTGGTATGGGTGGCGAGCTATCCACACATAGGGATGTAATGGCCCCTGAGGAGGTGGCATAAAGGCCACGAAACGTGTAGGGCGTACAAACAATAATTAATAACAAGAGAATTGGAGTACTATTCTTTTGACCTTGGCCATATATAAAGAATAAATAATTATACGTAAATAAAGGTCAGAAATACGTGGAAAATTATATATATATATATATATATATATATATATATATATATATATATATATATAAATAATTTCTACAATAAAAAAATCGCACATTACTCAATAGATTGTTAATTACATGTGATAATAATGATTCTCATAATATTGATCATAATTTCTATTAACTATGAAGTTATCTGACATGGAATTTTTTTTTTTTTTATGGTGCATCGACATCTGGGTCATTAGCGCCAACATCCAAGGGGCAGCGAGGAATTTTCTCAACGAGCCGTGAGATGAGAAAATTTCTGCCACCGGTCGGAATCGAACCCACCATCTCCCGCTTGAGAATCCAAGGCATTAGCCACCAGACCACGGGGAGACCCTTTTATATTCTTTTAGTGAAATCTTTAATATTAATCCAATTACTAATATATACTTCTATATCTATTTTACTCACTTAAAATGAAGCCCTTTAAAGGTGAAATGGGTCTCAATTATTCCAGTAGTCTTAACTCTTGTACGTAGAACATCTTGTTGAGTTGGAACATAATTGGGTTGAGAGATTCGATCAAGAGAGTTCAGATAATAAGCAGCAGAATCATTCAACTGATATTCTCGAGACCTTGAAAAACATAATTCAACACCAGGATCTTGCCAAAGTCTTTTCATTAACTGTACAAGTTCAGGAGTTAATTCACCTTCTTCTGCTGCACTTGCAAGGGTAAAAAACTGTCGGGCGTAATCCTGAGAAAAAAGGAAGAATATTTTATGTATGTGATTCTGAAGAAAGTGGTATATAATTCTTTGTGTTTTGCATAAAATATAGAATTAAGAATGAAAAACAAAGAAACTGCCTTTCATATGGTAATATAGATACATTTTTATATTACAATAAAATAAAATTTATATTTGATTATAAAGAAAAAGAAACATTGTGGCAGCATTATTCTATCAAAATAATGATTTTTTTTTTTTATGTTATAAATTTTGGGTGAAGAAATATGAGCAATAATAAGTTGGAAAGATAATCAACTCACGATATTATGTTATACTTAAAATTGACATATACCATTATTTATTACAACAAATTTTAAATTAACGCATACATATACTTTTGGATTGAGACAAAGTTTTTGGAGTACAAGCATTAGTTAGACACATTATTCACTCAATTTTTTGTTTACATTGACTAAAATTTACCAGAGTGCTCTAATAATTAAAGTTGCTCACTGCAAAATAGTAGTATAAGGATCATTTTTAAGGCCAATATTGGAGTAGTTAAGCCCTGGAATTCAATTATATTTATGTATATACACTAATGTCTAACATTTGATAATATTAATTAATTTTAATGCACAACTATCTACCAGGAACACTGTTATATTGTTTATGTATTAGTTCCTTGTATTGTTCACTATTAGGTCATATTATTACATTAATTTAGTTAGATTTGCTGAAAGAGTCTAACTTCTTTAAGGGATTTAATTTATTATTCATTTCCCTTGAGTCACTAAGTGTACAAGAGAGGTATCTTGGCAGGCCATGTTTAATACGTTGAACCCGGAGAGGTATTGGATTAATAAGCGAGCAGGGGGACAATTATTAAATATATCTAGAAGTTGGCTCTATTTGTATTATGTGTATTAGTTATATAATGATAGTTTTAACACAGCGTTACCTACTAATAACCTAATAAAAAATACCTTATATGCCATGAAAATATTTTTTTGTGAAGATAAATTTAAAAAAGGGACATTTACAATAGAAAAACTTAGTAGAAAAGATATAGCAATTTTACAAAATTGGAATATAATTAAAGACTATCTTTCAAATAACGATATGTGGTACTGTCTAAAACATGGGACCAAACATAAGCCTGGATGGTCTGGGCAATTTGGGCCAAAAAAAATGTACTTATATCCGTTTCTCGTTTTTTTGAATTGAAAACCCAATTGATCTGAGTAATGATGCATGGGGATTGCCCATTGGCAAGTCATAGGTTTGATTGTTGGGTTTTCAGTATATCCCTTATGCAATCCATTATCTAACCTACCTAGAAACCTTTTTATAAAGTTCGGGAGGTGACCTCTGAATTCCCAATATTAGAGTTGCTTTAAAATATAACTTCTTTTAACCTTTATGCTGCGTAATACTCATGAGGCTAGATGATGTGGCGGTGCGGGATAGCCAAACGTGCCCCCACGTGCTGAATACTTTCGTCAGAAGATAATTCTGTTGTACTTTGCATTCCACTAGTTCCAAGAGTTTCTCCAATCAGTCCAGGCAACGAATGTATATAGATGGAAATGCTTGGACCACAATGTTTACTTTGTTTGGACTAGTTAGGAGATCAACATATCAAAAATCCCTTCACACAAGTTCTACTCAATCAAGTTTTTTGAGATATTGTTAGTTTTAAAGATATCCACTCTTAAAAGTCTGTAATTTTGGGGGAAAAAACCTTTTTCCGCACACTTTTTGCTCTTTTAAACCAGATAACTCTTCAACGATGCACCCAAAAAATAAATGCCGGTTATAAGGTAGAAGAGCATTACATTACATTCAATAATATATATTACTATACTATTTTATGTATATTCCTTCAAACGTTATAACAATTTGTGTTCATCGTGAAATCTGAAATTTCGTGAGAACTGTCGACAAATAAATCTCACCATTTCCAGCCAACATATTGTCTGAAATATTCTCCATAATGTAAACATAGTGAATACTCAACGTGTAAAAAGCAAGAAATATTTAATTGTGGGCCCGCTGACCAGTAACTCACACTCAATTGACTGGAAATGGTGAGAAATTGAAAGATTCATTAGGAGACAGTTGTCACCAAATTTCAGATCTCACGATGAACACTGATATTGTTTTAACGTTTGAGGGAAAATACATAAAAAAGTAAAGCAATATAAATTATTGAAGGGAATGTAAACCTATAACCGGCATTTATTTTTTGGGTGCATCGTAGAAGAGTTATGTAGTCAAAAATAGCAAAAAATGTGCGGCAAAAGTGTTTTTCCTAAAATTACTGACTTTCAAGAGTGGATATCTCGAAAAACATGATTGAGTAGACCTTATAGCAAATTTAATCAGCTTTCATTTGTTACAGAATGGTCTTGTAGCTAGGAAGGCTATGTGCAAAGACTTTTGATATGTTGACCTCCTAACTAGTCCAAACAAAGCTATGAAGTCAAAAATTGTGTTCCAAGCATTTCCGTCTATAGCTTTTTTTGAGCATTCGTTGTCAGCACTGAATAGAAACATTTTGGGATACATTATCAAACCCGTCATCATCATCCGAAGAAAAGTCCGCTCCACCTTCGCTCACACCCGCGAAAAGTGCTAACAATTCTTGTTCATGATAACTTTTCTTAGAAATATTTAAAAACACAACTGTTAACTTGAAAAGCACAAAATATACTGGAGAAATAGGCAGGGCAAATTCCAGGTAAAGAGAAACAACGGTTTTCGGCAGTAAAAGAAAGGAGGGAGCAGGTACACATACAGGTAGGCTGAGTAGTGGGAAGCTAAAATGACGAAAGTGAAGTCCTATGCCTCCTATCGGTTTTGAAGGACACTAAAGCTTCTCTAAACAGCCTACAGCTGTTAATAGTAAAAGGACTGATATAACAGCTCGTAGCAGCCTAGTGCAAAAAAAGCCGAACTGATATATCAGTCCGTAGTGTTCTGGGCACTGCTCCCTCTAGACTGAAATATCAGCTCGTAGCACTCCTGCACTGCAACCACCGGACTGACATATCTGTCCATAGCAGCAAAAGGGTTAATAGTATCCTATGCTTTTTCAACATAAAAATACATCCCTATTGCTTTCTTCCCTACTATGTGGGTATTTATAATATATAATAATTAATATTAATAATATCTCAGCTTCAAGAGTGACTAGATAATCCAAAGGGGTTTGCCCTTACGAAAGCTGCATTGTATAGTAGTGAGCAGTTAGGAGTTTTCTATGGCCCCATGAGTATTCTACTTAGTACTATTCCCGAGAGCATACAGATGTAGCTTGTCAATGGGACAGGCCTATATAGCTGTGGAGGGGGAGCTTATCTTTTCATGATTTTATTATAGGAATGATAATGGATTCTTTCCAAAGTTCTACTGGATATGTATAATAATATTACACAAGAGCATTATTCAGATAGATTTTACTTTTTGGTTCTCAAATTTTACAGAAATCAACTTGAAAACTAATCAACTTTTTTTGTACCAATTGAACATACGTGTGATGGTTAATTTTTGTCGCTAGTTGGTCATGCACCCACTACTGTTTTTTTTTTTATCGTATGAAGAATATTGAATATTTTTTCTGACTATTTAAAAATCAATCTTGCAATTCCAAATATCGTCAATTCATGTCGTCATTATACCGAGTCCCTCTACTGGAGCAACATCAGGTGCAGACGTTTCTGGAAGCATTTCAAGTGACATAATACCACCTTCAATATCCTTCCTAATACCACCTTCAATACCCTTCCTAATACCACCTTCTATATCCTTCCTAATACCACCGTCTATACCCTTCCTAATACCACCTTCAATACCCTCCCTAATACCACCTTCAATACCCTCCCTAATACCACCTTCAAAACCCTTCCTAATACCACCGTCTATACCCTTCCTAATACCATCTTCAATACCCTTCCTAATACCACCTTCTATACCCTTCCTAATACCATCTTCCATACCCTTCCAAATACTAGCTTCAATAGCCAGCAGAATCCTCCCTTCAATAACCTTTCGAATATCACCTTTTTGTTTATACGCACAAATACATAATTTATGTTGTGAATGTTTTTGTGAATACATTATTATTCACAAATTTTAATGTGAATTTATTTGTACTCGTATATTTAAATGTGAATGTTTTTGTAATCACTTGATTTTTTGTGAATATTCACAATTTTTGTGTATATTTCGAATTTTTCCTCTAAATTAAATTTTATTTACAGAAAAATTTGTGAATACAATTTTATTTGCATTTATATATATGACATACGTGAATACAAATAAATTTGTATTCAATCTTATGAATACAAAATTATTTATATTCGTATTTACAAATAAATGAGGTACACATAAATTCTTATTTTTATTTCTAAATCAAATTATGCCAACTCTAATTACCATCCAATGTAGAGTAGGATGGTAATGATGTGGACGGTAATGATGCGGACGGTAATGATATTTGTTACAAAAATATTTCTAATTTTTTTTCTAAAAGAATTATATTAATAAAAAATATTGTAAAATACATAGTTTTTGAAGCACTATTTAATTGTTAGACGAAAAAAAAAATTGCATGGATGTTTTGAGTAATAAAATGGGAGACGGTAATGACCAGCAAAATACTCCAATCGTGATTTACCAGATAAAACACATCGCAAAAATTGATACGTACAACATTTCTCTTCTGAACCTTTTGGACAACAAAAATCAGTTTGAGAGAGCTGCTCCAACATCTATTTAGAAACAATTTGCTCCATCCTGATAGGTTTTCTCGTTAATTCAAAAAGGCGGACGGTAATGATGTCTAAACTGAGGGACAACTTTTAAGGCGCTATTGTGAAGTTAGATTTTTTTTAAATTTATATGAATTCACCTTAAATATTATTATGTTAAAATGAAACATCACATGGGCAAAAAATATATCCTTCCCCCCTAAAAAAAAAAGTAAAGTGTAATAAATGTGTCCAGGGACAGAGGACGGTAATGATTTTGGGCCTATAAAATTAATAATTTTGACATTAAATTTTGAAATTCAGAATTTAATTTTGGTAGCATTAATTTCCTCTTTATTCCATTAGTGATTCCAAGAAGAAAAAAATTTAAAAAATCTGGCCGTCTTAATTATATCACCAAGGGACAAGAATGTTAAAACTATTTGATTAATGCTCACAAACACACAACCACATAAATAAATAAATATAAATATAAATATATATATATATATATATATATATATATATATATCTGTGAGTAAAATATGTAACACTACTCTCCCACAACAAATATAATTAGACCTTTTTTCATTGTGAAATGGCATTTAAGTACATAGTCTTGATTTTAAAATAATAATAAGTAAGTTAGATGTTATAAATAAAAAATCATTGTGACTTACAGCTTTAGTACAATCAGCAAAGTCTATCCTCAACTGCCCCATGGCACGGATAATAGCCATTAAACTCTGAATAGTATTGCTGTAAACTACAGGTCTATACTGTTCACATTCTTCTTTAGAATATCCTGTCTCATGTATGATTTTCATTTGCTTAACAATAGTACTCTTCCCTGATTCACCAGCACCTGATGAAATATAAATATAAATATATATTATTAAGAATAAGGAGGATGATGCCCATGATATGACCCAGGTGTGTCCTAGTATCATTAATCATCGTGCCCCCTTGCCTCATTGAAGACTGACTTTTTATTATTTAGGAAATGTATTTAAATTTAAATAAATTGAGGAAGAAAAAAATCAATGAATCAAAAAACGTTTAGAAAAGGAAAATTGTAGAAAATTTTCAGACCTAGTAAATTTATTATTCAATTTTAATGGCTATGCTCTGAGCCCCAAAATTAGCTGGAAAACGTCAGGAAACAAAAAGAAAGTAGGAGGTCACAACCTGTGTTAGGCCATAATAATAATCAATGGCTTTGTTTTGTAAATACTCTAACCCCTAACAATTTTACTCTCCAAAAATGAAAGTTGAAATTTAGGCCCTCAAATACCTAAGAACTAAATTATTTTTTATTTTTTTTTTTTACAAAAAAAACAAAACAAAACACTATTACAACCAAAGACACTGGATTAAGTATGAAACATATAAGGCTGTAAAACAGAACAATAATGGAAAATATAAATAAAACACTCCTAATGAACCCTTGAAAAGCATAAGAACCAAATTACAATATAAATCCTTTTACTTAAATTTATTTCAAAATTGGCCTTTCGGTTATATCTTAAACAAATAAATAAAAATAATCTGTTAAAAGATGGAAATAATTTTGGCTGAAATCTCTTGGATCAAAGAAATTTGCAGAACATTTACTCTTATACTATAACAACAAACAAATGAACAAATATAAAATAAATATCTTAAAGCAAACCAATGTCATATCGAATTTCAGATATTCAAATTTTTAAAAAAAGTTAAGAAGAGAAGAAGAAATTCTTCATTTAAAAGTAAAGTGCGCTGCCCAAATGTTTTGGAGTGGCAAAAACACAGCATACTTATCATACAGCATACTTGTTCGATAATTCATTTCAGTTGGTTAAAAAGATTTTTGTTTTAATTTAGAAAAATAAATTTTGATAATGAGTTTTAAATAATTTGAATACTAAAAGACAACCTTAATAAATTAATAGACAGTGAAATTGCAATACATGTTGCCCAATAATTTATTTTTATTTGGGCAAAGATTCAAAAAATAATTAAATTAATTTAATTGTAAAAAAATATACTAAAATATGGTAAATCTGAAGGAGAGCGTCCTCAGCTACGATTTTCTTCAAAGTTTGCACTATAACGTATTTTGATGCACTAAACACGAATCCGTTGAAAAAAAAAAAAACCGCTCTCAACTAGGAAAGAAGTTATTTAAAAAAAAAAAGTTCACTGTTATGAAGGTTAGGGAAGAATGCCTTGGACGACTTTTGGGCGTAGAATTCTTTTCATTTCTGCGAGTTGGATTGACTAGGGGTTTTGATGTTTTCTTGAGCGAGCGGAAACGCATAGCACGTATGCCCAAAAGCAACAGTTCACGACCAAGCCAGCTACCACAGGTGAGTCTAAATTTCAATTACACTTCGTCATTAAGGACTATTGTGCATGCGCGTGTTTGCATATAAGCTGTTTACCCCGTCTTTTATAACCTCCATAACAGTGAACTTTAGTGCTTAATAACTTCTTTCCTAGTTGAGAGCGGGTTTTTTTTTTTTCAACGGATTCGTGTTTAGTGCATCAAAATACGTTATAGTGCAAACTTTGAAGAAAATCGTTGTTGAGGGCGCTCTCCTTCAGTTTTACCCTAAAATATATCTATATAATTTTTTAGGGTTCTTCGCTGGGGAGAATTATTCATATTAATACGGCATTCTCAAGCGGTTGGTTTTTCTGGGTGATACAAAATGGGTTTTAATTTTGATATGTATTGAAGGAGGACGGAAAAAAAAACAAAAATTAAAAAGGGTCCAATCGAAGTTCGCTCAAAAAATTATCTTAAAATCAGCATCGCGATCACTTGGCATTGGTACTTCACTCGGAAAATCGGATTTTTTGCCCATTTAAAAAAATTTTCTTCGCATAGAAACTCTTGGATATCATTTTTGATTATTTAAGGAAGAATTTTAGTTCATTAAAAAAACATTTACAAGGTGGTATTACCCCTTAAGTAATGCTACGGTCTGATATAATTTTGATAATTTTATGTTAAGGTCCATAATTTTGTTGTTAGAGAGTAAAACATTAAATCAGAATCTCATAATGACTTAATTTATGATGCCTGAAGGTGAACCTAAACAAGATCGAAATGTTTAATAAACTAATATATGCTGATTTCAGATTGAATAATATCAGTGTAAACAGACAATGAAATTAACTTTTAAATTGTTTTTCAGATCTACAAGATATTATTCTAAGTGTCAGATTAATGTTTCCATGGTTTAAATACTCAATGCATTTATGAAAATGTATTTTTATTCTTGAAATAACTAGTAGGAATTGCTCCCCAAAATTTTTAAAACATTAAGTTATAATTGTGATGTTTATGTCCATCTTCAGACATCTTTAATTAAATCATGTTAAGGTGTGATATAATTTTGATAATTTCATGTTAAGGTTCATATTTTTATAGCTTGAGAGTAAAACGTCAAATCTGGGTAAGAATCTCATAATTGGTCGAGTGGACAAGTCAGATTCACACTGTAAATAATGGACCTAAACATGAAATTATCAAAATTATATCAGACTTAATTTAAAATAGCTGAAGATGAACATAAAAAGTTTCAAAACGTCCCAATTATAACTTAATGTTTTAAACAATTTTGGACAGCAACTACTGATAGTATTTCAACAATCCACCAATCCTTCCTCAAACTCACCTTCAACTTACATGAATGAGCAACTTGCATCAAGTCAATTCGAATCATATCAAATTCACAACTTTAGAATAACACTTATACTACACGAACAATGGAACATAATATTATTTATCTTTTGGCATGGCTTAATCCACGTTAATAAGAATTAAAACTAGACATCATTTCAATTATTTGATAAGGGATATCAAACTAATGTCGAACACTAATAATAAAATTCGACCACAAAATAACTTGTTTGTTCAGAAAATTATCAAAATATTTAAGAAATGAGTAAAAACGAAAAGTATGTACCGAATAAATATTCGAAGAAAAAGTGTTTGTTATTAAGAACGACATACCGAGTAAGAGAAGTTTGACTTCTCTCGCAGCACGCTCTCCATCTGCCCTAAGATCTTTGTCAATTTTCTTCGACCGCTCAACAGCTTCCTTCTCACCTGAAGAACTAATCGCACAGCCCATAATGACAACAATTAACCATATCACTAAATGTTGGCTTTCCCACAACTACAAGCCGAGAGGCGTCCAGTCACAAATACCTAATAAGACCGTTGACAGTGTTGCCATCTGCTTTGAAGAAAACATTTGTCGCATCGAGATTCTCGCATTTAATCGGAATTATATCAATAGGTCATAAATTAATATTTTAATTAGATACGAATTTTATCGAGAGCAAATTTGCTCAGCTTAATTTTTATGAAAACAGGATAATAACTTCTTAGATTCAAAATATTGTGTAATTCAAATCGAGTAATAAGGATTATTTTATAAATAATAGAAGAAATCTATCATGAATAATATTTTCAAAATTTTTTGTACTGAATATCCCCCATTTCTATAGGGGCAGATGCCCTGAAGACAAACAAATAAGATATTTAATGTATATTTCTAAGTTCGAGAGCATAATTACCTAATATAAATTATTTTGTTCCATTCCTTTCGCTCTGAAGTATTTGAATACTGAAAACAAAGTGTAGCAGAAGCTGAACTATTTCCACTTGAATATTTGAATCCTTCTATAAAAACAAAGGAATTAATTTATATTCTTTTTTATTTTATAATTATTTATTTTTTTTAACGGCGCATCGAAATTTAGGCCATTAGCGCCGACATCCAAGGGGCAGCGAGAAAATTTCTCAACGAGCCGTGAAATGAGAAAATTCCCGCCGCAAATGGGAATCGAACCCACCATCTCCGGCATGGGAAGCTAAGGCGTTAGCCACTAGACCACGGGGAGACCCTCTTATATTTATTATTTCCTATAAATGATTAATTGTTTGTATATTTATATTAACATAACAATTTGTTTTGTTCTTATTAATTTATATATTATATATTTATTAATTTACGGGGTTTTCCCCTTTGAAGGATGTATGCTACCGTGGAATGTGGACTCATGAACACTCCATAATTTATGTTAAATATTTGTAATTCATGTAAACATTTTTTGTTTTCATATTCATATATAATGATTTTTTATTGTAACAAACGCCATTTGTGTAGAGCCCATGCTCTGAAAAAGTAGAGTAGTAATATAACAAAACACATAATAGTAATATTCCCTAGCCAAAATATACCACCAAGCAGAGAAATACGGTAATTTGGATCTAAGGCGATCGTCCATTGGAAGCATAGTCGAGCGAAATATTTTGATTAAAAAAAGGCTACAGCCTCTACATATTAACCGATTTCAATTAGTAAATTTATCTTAATTCAACAATGAAATTAATTGAAGTAATATTTAGTATAGATAATAATTATAATGAATTAAATAAGATGCAGAAATATTATCACTGTTATTAATTGTTATATAAACTATTTTATAAATTATTCTTTAATTAAATTTTATGCTTCCACATCTATCGGAGTTGGAATGTGCTTCCATTCATTACGAGGACTATTTATATAAGGATTCTAAATCTTCGTGAATTTAACTTCTTTACACGTATTTCAATAAACAAGGGAAACAAAAAAGCAAAGATCTGACTAGACAAAGTTGTTCTAAATTGGATTAGCTTTCATTTTTTTTTTTTAAATGCATTGAAATCGGTTAAGATTTAGAGACTGTAGCCTTTTTTGAAACACGATATGTCGTTTGGCCCCACTGTGCGGCGCTGCGCTACACTCTACACAAGCGGAGACAGTGGAAGAGGTCTTCCACTGCAAGCGTCTTCAAGCGCCGGGCTTCGGTTTGTGTTCAAATATATGTAAGCAAGGGTAGTGAGTAATAGACATGCGCGCCGAGGCTGAATTTTCAGGAGGCGGCGCGCGCGGCGTGGGGTATTTTTTCAACCCCCAAGTGAGATGTTAAAATTTTTATAATAGTATATATATGTATATTTTTTTTTTTTGTCCGCTATTTCACAGGCTCAAAAATGGTCCGATTTTGATGAACTTTGGTACGAAAATCGTCTAATTTGAAACGTCAAGTTCGTTAGCCGAATCCGCCCTCCGGAACATGGGTTTTGGCACGAAATTTACGCGAAAAAAAACCGCAACGGTTACGTTTTCGGGTTTATATGCTTGCAGATACTCGCGTAATATGTTCCTTAACATACGATAACAAATGAAACCATTTTTAAGGCGATATCTGTAACAGTTATTGAGATAAGTGGAACAAACTCATTTTGCGGTTTGGGTACATGAAGTCGTGGGATCCCATTTAAATGTGTACTATGTGTTTGAAACTCATCTAAACTAAGATGTTGATTACATTTGGAGTGAAGAAAGTATTCGAAAAAAATATTTTATGAGTAGACATGAAAAATTTTGGGATCTTCGTATTTTTTAGTAAATATCTTTAAATCGGTTGGAAACTCGTGGCAAGGGGAAGGTTCCTATTCGAAAGCTTACTAATGTCTCTACATAAATGATTATAAAATAATTTTCCATGGGGCGATGTTAATCGGAGAAATGAGGGCTTGAAACTTCGAAACCGTTTGCTTTGTTCTTTTGAACGGGGTTTTGTGTTTGTTTAACTCACTTGTTTTATAAATTGTAATTATCAGAAAAATTAGTCTATTAGTAAAAGAAAGCAAGAAAATGAGAAACTTAATGATATACTCGTAATGTTTTCGCAGGGCGAACGTTGTGTTGGCGTGGGAGTCTTAACATACTGTCAGTTTCCTGTTGTGGCACCTTGAACTTCCTTCTGTTTGAGATTTTATTTTATTTTTTAAACGTATGATCAAACCCTACCAATAACTGCATTTATTCCTTTACTATTAGCGCTAGAGATATGAACGGAACCACGCTAAGATGACCCAGTTCCTGCGAGTGGGAAGTTTTTTTTTAGTTTTTCTCTTCAATTACGAGGTTTCCAAAACATCTCCCACAAAAGATGAATTTATTCGTTAAGTTAAAGATAGGGCCGCCACATCGGGAGGGGGGGGGGGGACTGTTATCCCCTGGCACCGCAGGAGCTTCGCTAATTGGAAAACATTTTATAGGTGTCAAATTGATTTGAGAAATATAGGTCGGTTTAGCCGATATTTGTTGGAATGGGATCTATATTTTTTTAATGATCTTAAACATTGTTTTGTTGTTTTTTTTTTTTGGTGTTTTTAACGGCGTATCAACATTAGGGATATTAACGCCGCGTAAACATTGTTGTTCCAAATTATATTGCGAGTACAAAAATCACGCCCCCCCCCCCCCCCCCGAAGACCACGAGCCCCTGACCAATTGTCCTCTATGCTCCCGTGACCCATGGGCGTATAAAAGGGGGGGGGGGGTTAAGGAGGCTCCAGTCATGGTAATAATATCAGTCAATTAGAATTTTGCCAGTTTTGTGCTACTGTTGAGGATTGATGAAAATGAAATAGAAACTTCACTCCAAACGGCGTTTATTCTCATTTCGTTGAAAACTTTTCAAAGATGAAAATAATTTGCCAATATCCCCAATGAGAAAGTACTTGAATTTTCAGTTTTGTGGATTTCAAATCCCAATATGTACACGCTTCTTGTATTAAGATTTTTTTTAACATGATTTTAAGTACATATTACACCTTTCGTAAATCAATACATTGTAGATAAGTATACATTTCAACCACGATGAATCAATATTGGGGGCCCGTGATCAAAATCTGGTTCTGGGCCCGGCTCTGAGATTTGACGGCCCTGGTTAAAGAGTATGTTTACATAAAATTCTTTTATTTTATGCTTTTCCGATACAAGCTTTGACATTTTCTAATCAATGATCACAACACACAATCGTTTTTCGATCAGAAGGTAAGCTCAAAATGGCGCCGGCCGATCACCATGCAGTACAATCGCCGATTTCCTTCCCTCAATCGGCGCGCCGACTGAATAGGCTCGGCGGCGGCGGCGCCGCTAAAACCCGGCGTGGCATAGCGGCGCCGGCGCGGCGCGCATGTCTAGTGAGTACTGTACCTTTTTATTCGTCAGGGCCCCAGATGAATTTTATTTCGTTGAAAGCAGCAACCATTTTTTTTTTTTTTTTTTTTGTGAGGGGACGAATAAATACCATTTCCTATATCAATCTCCTTCATTTGCCCGACATGTTACATGTTTTTTCTTCTTGAGGAGCTTATCTTCTAAAGTTGTTCTTAATATTGATCACTATAAGCCCCTCAGGACGTGCGAGAGAAAGCACGAAACATGTCGGATTGTGAAGAAGATGGATATGAATATGTAGGGCATTAATTTCACCTCTTACCAAAACTATACACAATTTAGTAAATTGATATAAAAACTTTCGCTGCGTCTAATTTGTTTATTTTTGGTCCGAATTTATATGAAAAATTCATATTTATTTCTTTTTGAGCAAATTTTGAGCCAAATTATAAAATATCTAGGTAGCTGTGTACTATACGGGCCCCCGTGATTTGATACCAGATAACAGTGATTCTATGAATATTACTTTTAATGTTCATATGATTTGATTTTGAAATCATGGGCGTATATAAGGGGGATGAGGAGGCTGCAGCCCCCCAGACATCGGTAAAAATGTGTCATCAAAACCTTAAAAATAAATTAAATAAGATCCCTTAGTACAGAAAAAATAATTTTTGGGGGTGTAATAGCATTTTTTTTTAATTGACTAACTATTCCAAGTTCCAGATTGTTAAGCAGGCTACACACGGTCAGGCAGGCCTGTCAGTTAGGCCTGAACAGTCGGCCTGAAAGCCGGTCGCCTGAACGTGTATATATTCCGGCCGGTCTGTCAGTTCAGGTGGCCGGAATATATACACGTTCAGGCGACTGGCTTTCAGGCGGACTGTTCAGGTCTAACTGACAGGCCTGCCTGAATCTTGTGTAGCCTGTCTAAGTATTCCATACCCCCCAAATGCTCTAAGCCGCCCCCCGGAAATTCCCGAGATATGCAGTAATGGACATTCTATGAAGTTATAATATTCAGAAATTGTAAAATTCAGAATGGCTTCAGGAGTGTAAAATTCCTTTAGATACAGCCGTCCATTTCAAAAGATATAAACAATTCATCCAAAAGATATAAACAAATGTTGGTAAGAGAAAAATAATTAATTGTAAATAAACTTATGTTTAAAGTTCTTACTAAATCACTGTTATCAAATCACGGGGGATCTTATAGTACACGTACTAATATCTGTGTCCGGGGTTTGCTTACATGCATAATAAATGAGAATTTTTTAATTCGTGTCGATGCTTTAATCCTTGTACGAAAACGTTGGCTAGTCACTTTGGGCTCTATTTCACTTTCCACGGGCAAATGAAACGCGAAATATGGATGTCCGAGGCATAATAGGAAGCCACCGGACAAAAATAATAGTAAGTGTTAATATTTTATTTCGCACTTCTTGCTTTTGTTTCAGAATAATATCATTGAAAAAATAATTTTACCCTTAAACATCTACTTTAATGTAATCTACAAGAAAAGAGTAAATTTTAAACGTTTATACTGCTGAAATTCACAGAAAATTACTAGAAGGAAACTTGAAGCGGAAGGGACTGAATCTTCCTCATTCATGACTTGCGACCCGTCTTGAAGTTTTTTTCATTTAACCAGTCTAGTTTTATGAAAAATTCAGTTTAGTGCTAATTGATATTCTTATTGAAAATTGCAAGGTAAGATTTCGAATGGTCATCACCTTCCACTAACGATAACCTCAATATAGCTCATGTCTGTTAATCAAACATTTTGTTTCTTATACTTTTTCTACTCCAAGTAGAAAAAAATTCTGATCGGCACCTCCGGATTTCGTCATAAAGCCGATGCTTAAGAAACTTTCCTCTCTATGGGTGGAAGTAGGAAACGTGGTAAAAAATATATAAGTTTATGGTGAGGGTGGGGAAGAATCAATAGATTCTTCAAATAACTAGCAGGAGTAGCTCCCCAAAATTGCTTAAGACATTGTTATAAATGCGACGTTTCGAACCTGTTGAGGTTCATCTTCAGGCATATTAAATTAAGTCATTATGAGATTCTTACCCGGATTTAAAGTTTTACTCTCCGACAACAAAATTATGAACTTTAACATGAAATTATCAAAATTATAATAACCTTAACATGACTTAATTTAAGATGCCTGAAGATGAACCTAAACAGGTTCGAAACGTCGCATTTATAACTTAATGTTGTAAACAATTTTGGGGAGCAAGTCCTGCTAGTTATTTCGAGAATTAAAATATATTTTCATAAATGCATTGAGTATTTAAATCTTGCAAACATTAATCTGACACTTAGAATAATATCTTGTAGATCTGAAAAACAATTTAACACTAGATTTACCAGATCAGTCATTTTGACTGGTCGTGCAATTTCAATTAAAAATTCCTACTACATATAACATTTGCTTTCCTAAATGATGTTATGACTTTTGTAGCTATAAGTAGAGAATACATTTTATGAACTTAATGTTACTTTATATATATATATATATATATATATATATATATATATATATATATATATATATATATATTAGTAACAAATATATGCTTTGTTATTTACATTTATACCAGTATCAGGTCTGGTAAATCTAGTGTTAAAAGTTAATTTCATTGACTGTTTAAGTCGATATTATTCAATCTGGAATCAGCAAATATTTCATTAAATGTTATGTAGTCTATGAAAATCTTGCCGTAATGCCTCATTCTGAGCAGGCACATAATACACACTAGTAAGTCAGTTAATACCATATTACTTGATATAAGAAAGCCTATTACTGTAAATTACGTAGAGAATATAATTTGATTTGTGTCCATAGAGGAACCTAAAAATTTAATTTCGATGGCCAGGACTGAACAATGGTAGCGCTTCTTCTTATTTCATAAACAAATCAAGTATAACCTTCCTCATCGAATCTCACATTGCTTCTATTCGGCCTTTTTTTTAAATTTAAGATATTTCCTATTTCTTATCAAGACTATCCCTCGGACCATGCTCTTAAGTTCAAGAATACTTGTGTTTATTTTTGGATTTACTATCGGCGTTTGGCTATATTTTAAAATTGCGCCAGATATTAAATTCCAAGTGCGTAA
Source organism: Gonocerus acuteangulatus (assembly GCA_946811695.1). Lineage (NCBI taxonomy): Eukaryota > Metazoa > Arthropoda > Insecta > Hemiptera > Coreidae > Gonocerus > Gonocerus acuteangulatus. The sequence continues at coordinate 39,859,300 of OX328132.1, read as the reverse complement.
TCTACCTGAAAGTGCTGAGAATATTTACAGGCTCGAGTATAAGGAATGGTTGAAAGAAAAAGGAATACACGTGGAAGAGGCCAATCTTGATGAGCTATCTTATGGAAAGAATAGAACTGAGACAAGAAAGTACTTGGAATCTCAACTACTATTTGATCTGATCCATGTAACTTGCGTTGTATTTGTTAACAGACAGAAAAATGGATATTTAATTGACAGCACTTGGGGTCATAAGTGTAATGATGTTGTTTATTACAGTCCTGTTAAGGATGATTACATTAAGACTTCTGTTATCCCTTTTGTAAATAAATGGCAGTACCTTTGTGAATCTATACAGCATTTGTGGTCAAAGAGACAAATATTACAGTGGGTTTTATTTTCCCCTGATGATGTCCTTGTTATACCAGAGAACCTGAGATATTTTGTTGCCACAAAAGACTTTAACAAGCCTTATTACTTTGGACATAAAATTGTGTTTTGGAAGCAAATTTTTAACTCTGATAAAACAAGCTATCTTTTAAGTTATGGAGCAATTAAGGCATTGATGGGTAAAGTCAAGACTTCATCAGCTTGTAGAGAACCACACAAAGTCAATAATGCAGCATACAACTTAGGTTAGTTGTCACAAATATATTTTCCTTCAATGTTTCCTACCTTTTTAATTGGTCAAATAACATGTTTGAGTTAAGTTTATCTAGAGGACTAAAACTTACATATATAAAATAGTTCTTCCTCATAAACAAAATTACAATTCTAATCAAATAATTAAAATATAGGCCAGAACAAATTAATATCTATTTTATATATGCCAAAAGTCAAACAGTAAACATTTTGTTCAATAATTATTCATTTTAATAAAACTGATCTGGCAGTTTCACATGAGATGACTCCTCTTCAAGAGCACTGAGTTAAATAAATCCTAATTCCACTGCCTAATCATATGAAGGCCTAAACCTTCTGCTGCGAAGACCATGTCAAGACTGAAAGGCATAGCCATAATAGGTTCGCCTTCCTATGGCTTGGTTATCGACCTAGTAGGAGAAGGTTCGCCTTCTTATGGCTTGGATGGAGCCCTGGTAGGAGAAGGTTCGCCTTCTTATGGCTTGGATGGAGCCCTGGTAGGAGAAGGTTCGCCTTCTTATGGCTTGGATGGAGCCCTGGTAGGAGAAGGTTCGCCGTCCTATGGCTTCGATGCAGCCCTGGTAGGAGAAGGTTCGCCTTCTTATGGCTTGGATGGAGACCTGGTAGGAGAAGGTTTGCCGTCCTATGGCTTGGATGCAGCCCTAGTAAGAGAAAGTTCGCCTTCCTATGGCTTGGATATAGAACTATTAGGAGAAGGTTTGCCTTCCTATGGCTTGAATGCAGCCCTGGTAGGAGAAGGTTCACCTTCCTATGGCTTGGATGCAGCCCTGGTAGGAGAAGGTTCACCTTCCAATGGCTTGGATATAGACCTAGTAAGAGAAGTTTTGCCTTCCTAAGGCTTGGATATAGACCTAGTAAGAGAAGGTTCACCTTCCTTTGGCTTGTATATAGACCTAGTAAGAGAAGGTACACCTTCCTATGGCTTGGATGCAGCCCTGGTAGGAGAAAGTTCGCCTTCCTATGGCTTGGATATAGAACTACTAGGAGAAGGTTTGCCTTCCTATGGCTTGAATGCAGCCCTGGTAGGAGAAGGTTCACCTTCCTATATGGCTTGGATATAGACCTAGTAAGAGAAGGTTCACCTTCCTATGGCTTGGATGCAGCCCTGGTAGGAGAAGGTTCACCTTCCAATGGCTTGGATATAGACCTAGTAAGAGAAGTTTTGCCTTCCTACGGCTTGGATATAGACCTAGTAGGAGAAGATTCGCCTTCTTATGGCTTAGATGGAGCCCTGGTAGGAGAAGGTTCGCTGTCCTATGGCTTGGATGCAGCCCTGGTAGGAGAAGGTTCACCTTCCTATGGCTTGGATATAGACCTAGTAAGAGATGGTTCGCCTTCCTAAGGCTTGGATATAGACCTAGTAAGAGAAGGTACACCTTCCTATGGCTTGGATGCAGCCCTGGTAGGAGAAGGTTCGCCTTCCTATGGCTTGGATGCAGCCCTGGTAGGAGAAGGTTTTGCTTCCTATGGATTGGATATAGACCTAGTAGGAGAAGGTTTGCTTTTTTCTTTCTTTTTTTTTAAACATTATCATTATCTACACACTATCACTTTTAAAGCTAACAATTGATTACAAATTTATCTAAGACCTTTTTCCTGGCATACGTTTTTATTGAGAAAAAGGTAATGTCTAATTGTTCTTTGTAAACATTTAAAATTTAACTTTCTGTTTTAACATGTGCTTCTAGGGCTTGAGTACCAAAGAACCTTCAGATAAATCTGCTATTACTGTCAGTAATTCAGGATCAAATTCTTCTGACATTATGTACTCTGTTTTGAATTTTAAATGTTATAATACTACAGCAATTCTATATGAATGTTTGTTTTAGGGAAACAACTTTCAGAACTTGGAATTGATGCAAGCGATAGTCGTGACTACAAAGGAAGAGACCGCTTCCATATTTTCACTCTTAGGCAGCTGGTGGCAGAAGGTAGCCCTGAGGTTATAACACGCAATTCAAAAACAAGTGTTTATCCAGTACTTCAGGTTATTTTCAAAGTTTTCTACGATAATATTGCTTAGTTAAATAAATTGCTTTACTTTAACTATATGTGAATATTACAATTTTTAGGGTAAAGACTGTTGCAGTGATACTTCAATCAGTTTTCGAAGTACACAGAATGATGAAACAGTTTTTATAAATTATCTTTTATATAAAGTAAAGGTTTGGCGCTCTGGAACTGCTGCCAACAGGCTCAAAGATGAACCTGAAACTAAAGAGGTAACTTCCTTCTCATTTATTCATGAAATGAATATCCGAACTGTAAAATTTTTAATTACAATGGTGACATTTTTATTAGAATAGCTCTATATGATGTTCTTTTAGAACATTCCAAAGGAATGCAGCTATTGAGGTTGCACTCATGAAAAAATTTTATATAAGGATATATATATATATATATATATATATATATCTGTGTTGGTGTTTCTATTAACACAATATCGGCCAAATTTTCTTCCCCCCCCCCCCTGAAGCTTAGTTTATAGCATCCCTAAAGCAAAAATTTTAATGATTTTGTTAACCAGCACAATCGGTCCATCTGGAGGGAGGGGGCAAGTATTTTGGGCCTAAATTACTAGTTGCCCATGCCGGACATAATTTTTGTTATGTTTTAACACAACTCGCTATACGTCATGGGTACCTAAGGAAAAAGATGTGTTGTTAAGATAAACTAAATTAGTCCATTAGGAGAATGAGTTTACTCCTGAAACAAATTATTAATTTGCCTGTACTGGCCGTTATTTTTACTTTCTCTCAACAAAACTCGGTTGACATGATTAAAAAATATCGGTCCATTGGGAGTTGGTTTTTATTCCAGAACAAATTAAATAAAAATTAATAATTGAGTCAGCTGTTTATTACACATATGAAAAACAAAATTAATCGTGTTAATTTTGTTTTTATATAGGTTACTTTAATCAAATTCTTGAGGAATGTGGGTTACATTACCCACCTTACTGGGAAATGTTATTAGTTATGCTGCTCATGCACAAACGTCTCTAAAAATAATGTTCATATGTAAAGTAATGAACCTTATGTTCTGAATAGAGTAGACTTAACAGGAATTTACTTTATGTTAGATGCTACATTAGATTACAATAAAATATAAATAGATTTACCAATTACTTAAAATAGAGTGAAGCTTATAATAATTTAAATATACAGTAAAATATATTAAAGAGAACAGATCTACAGGGTGTCCTAAGTTCGCATGCCACCCCCTTAATATCTGTGATTGTTTAAGTGCAGGGCTGAGACTTGGTGTGCCTTCTTTCTTTCTTATAATAATTTTGCAGCACTAAATCTCCTGTTTTAAGTTGAATTTTCATGATTTTTTTTCTTCAATTTCCACACTATTTAGATAACACAATGCAAAACAAAAACCAAGACCATATTGTTCTGTTAATTTTAATGTGTGAAATGTGTAGTTTTAAACATCCCCGCTAAATGCCAGGAGGACGTACATAGATGGGGCATCTGGAACTCGTCTTTGTCTGCAAAACCGAAAACGTCACCGCTAGAGTATTCTATGTTATTTCCAGGTACCCTATTCTAGGCCCGTCTACTCTCCACTCTTCATGCGTTACCTTGCTTAGAGACTGATCTTCAAGGCTTCCACTGCTACTAAGATATGTTTCTAATTCTTTATGTATTACAAAAGATATTTTGAGTGGTTAATTACTTACAGGACATATTGCATACTTGTTATTAGCCTATTTCTTGTACATATTGAAATAATTTACGTTTTTCATTATCAGTGCTTTATTGGTGGATAATTCTTATCTTTTTTAGTTTTACTTTATTAATAGTTGAATAATTCCATAAATACTTGAATTATTTAAATTAAGTTTTTTTTTTAAATCATGAAACAATATCGCATTAGTAGTTGACATTTTGATAGTTTCTTTTTTTGTTGATTGTAATTAAAAGCGTACTATTCAAAAGACAAATAAATCATTTCGTTTCCGGATATTGTTATTCTGCACCATTTAACTCATTTTAACTTCCTAGTTTTTTATATAATATATTCACTACTTATTCTTCTTCTAATATAAGGACTAGTAGTATCATTCTAAAATTACCCTACTTCTATAAAAACTAGTATGACCTATGTTTTTCTCTTAGATAAACAAACATAAATGTTTCAAAAGAAAATGGATTTTAAATAAATCTTTTACTTTAGACCTCTTATTTTGGTCATTCTTCTCAAAAGAAAACATAGAATAACACTCCTGTCTTCTAAAAACATGAACAGTAACAGTAAAACTCTGTTTTAGAGATTTTTCAGCTACTCTTAGATATTTAATATTTTCACCAAGGCCACTTAACTGCTAACTTAGGTCTTTCTCTGCTCCCTGGTATTTATTGGTAATGAAGGGTACCAAAGACTAGCCGAAACGTCCTGAATACGAGTATAAAAATCGTATTGATGTTTCCCTAGCCGAATCCAAACTATTCCCTGACTGCTTACTATCCACACCACATTACAAAATCAATATTTCTATCAGATTTCCAATCTTTCTATTAGTTTCTAAGAGGTTGGATGTTGTTTTTTGAGGCTAAGTGCTTGTGAGTTCTTATAATACTACTGGTTTATTAGTACAGTCTCATTGAATAAGGAAAATAGTCTGGTATAAAATCCAGGCTTTTAATTGTTTCTTATAATTTAGAGTTTATTCTTCAGCAGTTAACAAAACCAAAAATGTTGAAAATTATTGAAAAAGGGTCCATTTTTTTTTTTATGTTTTAAAATTCACTTCATCTAGGAAATCCCTTTAACTCAATTTTTTTTTTAAATCAATTAAGTTATATTACTAAATAAAGCAAGCTACGAACATTTAAATGGTGAATAGTCGATAAAACAAGGATATGTAAGGCCCCGTTTTCCCTTTGGCCTTGTTAAGTGAATAAGGATGAGAGAAAAGGTTGGCTGTCCATCTCTAGAGATGTGAGAACCACGAATCCGCAAACATTGCGTCTGGGATGTTGGCACTGCACGTGGCTGATTCGTAAGATTCCTGGAAGATCTAAGACCTGACAAGAGTTTCTAGTTCAATCACCTGCAAAAGCAGGAGTGGGGTACAAAGGGTTTAAAAAGAGCTGGCTTACCTCCGACCGGTCAGAGTTTGCATCCGTTCCTGAGACTTCGGCCCAGATGCTGTTCAGAGGTAGGCCAGTTCCAAATTCTCTATAATCTCCCCAAATGATCATATTTGATAACTCTACCTATCTGTTTCTCTCACTCAACCTTTTCTCTCATCGTAGCAATGGTTTATGATATTTATGTTTGTATCCTCTGTGTAAATTATAGTTTTAAAAAGGAATTTCCGCTTCTCTAAAATATTTCCCCATTGTCTATACCTCTAAATCCCGTCCTTGCTAATCAGTCCCTTACAAATGGTGTCAGGTTTCCGGGTATTATTTAAATGTCCAGCTGCAAGCCGGCATTAGATAAGAACCCTGCTCTCGAGATAGGCCGGCGGCTGTACTGCTGACGCTGATAGGACAATTCCTCGAACTGATATCTCGGCGCTGGGTAGTTGTTCATTCAATGTCCTCACGTTTCCTGGTTTAAGGACCGCCAAATACGGATATTTGGTGGTTAGCCCTGTTAGAGAGTAAAGCAATCCCTATTCGTAAGCATAACGTGTTGGGGTTCATTGGAAACGTTGAAAATAGAGCTATACGATGGTGGTAACGGAACAGCAGTTTGCCGATCTGAAAACGGCATTGGATCAGGCGTTGGCTGCAAATGAGCAATTCAGGGAAGAATTCGAGAGGACAAGGCATGAGGGTAAGCAAGGAAAGAGGGATCTTTCTCTTCAGGGAATGGTCGGTCCATGGTCCGGTGACGATTCTGGGGTTCCAATCCAAGACTATCTCAATGGTTTGGAATTAGTGGCAACTAGCGGAAACTGGGAAGATCGTGATAAATCCCTTGTGTTAAGGATGAGACTGAAAGGGATGGCTGCGAAATTTTTGGCCAGCAGATCGGATCTCAAGGGGCCAAATGTAAAATATTCCACGATTCGAGATGCTCTTTTAGACCGCTTTAAAGCGACTATGCAACCTGAGCAGTTTCTCCTTCAGCTTAGTTCAATGAAACAAGAGCGTGGGGAGGATGTCAGAACTTTCGGAGATCGTTGTCGGGAGATGGGTGAACGATCACTCTCAGGTGAGGGATCGGAGGAAGAAGTTATAGGGGCTCGCAAACAACTGGATAAAGTCGTCCTTACATCATATTTAAATGGGCTCGGAGGAGAGATTGGGAGGCTGACGAGACTCGCGTTCCCAAAGGAATTACAAACCGCGATTGAGAAGGCTAGAGCCATTGAAACGGAGTTAGGGCGACACGAAAAGGGAATATTTACTGTAGAGGAGAGTCCCCAGGATAACGAAATTCCCAGTCCCGAGGAAGTTGGACAAAGCGAAGTAAGGGTCATTGAGAGGGGTAATCCAAGTGGCTGTTATCGCTGCGGGGATACGAATCATTGGGCCAGGGGATGTCGACAAACAGAGAGGGTTAGTGATATTTCTCCCAAAAATAGTACGAATTGTTATAGGTGTGGTCGTCGTGGGCATATCGCTCGCCAATGTCGTTCTAAACCCCTCGTGAAAGGAACTTTGCCAAAGAAGGCCCCAAACGCGAACGACTTGGGGAGGGCCCCAGCCCTAAGTCGGCGACAAGGGGATCGCGCTACGAATTACTAGGCATAGGTGGGGGAGGTGAGAAAGGGTTAAAGGTGAGCACCTGGATAAATGGGCGGATTCATAGGATGATAGTAGACACTGGTGCTGAAGTTACTCTAATCAGGTCTCCTGCCTCAGGATCCAAATTAAGACCCGCGACTAGTAAGATTAGGGGGGGTAACTGGTGTGGTAATCCCGGTACGCGGTATTCAAACGGTGAATATCGAAGTTAAGGGCCATCGACTGTCCCACGACGTCATAGTGGCTGACGTCTGCTTAGAAGGAGATGGACTATTAGGCTTAGACTTACTAGGGAAATTAGACGCCCATATAGACCTACGTTCGGGATTGTTAGTCACGGGAGCATCGCCTAAAATTGAATCTCTACCTTCCGTTGGTTCGATAACAAGGAGGGATGAGTTAAAAATGTCTGCGAACCGAGAGTGGGTACGTTTCAGGAGTAGCTCTGGGTGCCATTCTGTCCCAGTACAGAGATGGCGGCGAGAGACCTGTTTGCTACGCTAGTAGGCAGTTGAAGGGTCCAGAACTCAACTACTCGGCAACAGAACGAGAACTGCTAGCGGTGGTTTGGGCAACAAAGCTGTTCCGTTGTTATTTACTAGGGCGAAGGTTTAAACTTGTCACTGACCACTCTGCCTTGAGGTGGATGCTAAGCCTTCGAGACCCGTCTTCACGGCTGACCAGGTGGGCCCTTCGGTTAGAGGAGTTCGACTATGAAGTCGAACATCGCCCGGGGAAGAAACATTCTAACGCTGATGCTTTAAGCCGTACAATAGCTGTAGTCACGGGAAATAGGCAGAAAATAACCCGAGGTAAATTGAAGGATGCTCAAAAGGAGGATATGTGGTGTCAAAGAGCCATCAAGAGAGGCACTGTTCATGTACAAACAGATGCCGATGGCCTGCTATATTGGGCCGATGGGGCAACGGATGAGTCGGAATGGAGGCTTATGGTGCCTGAGGGTCTACGAAAAACAATCGTTGAAGAAAATCACTCGAAACCATGGGCTGGGCACCCAGGGGCTGATCGTACTCTCGCGGTAATCAAAAGCTCATATTATTGGCCGGGCATGGCGGCGGATGTTAAGTCCTTTGTGGAACGGTGTCACGCGTGCGCTAGCAGAAAAAGTCCTGTATCTCAAAAGGTCCCCCTGGAAGCTCCCTATATGGCCACAGGGCCTTTCGAGCAGGTATCGCTAGACATATTTGGGCCTTTGCCGACTTCCAAAAGGGGCCATCGTTACCTTTTGACCGTAATTGACAATTTTACACGGTATGCGGAGGGAATACCACTAAAGGGGCAAACAGCTGAAGAAACGGCCGTAGCACTCGTCGAGAATATTATCACTCGGCATGGGGTCCCTAGGAGGTTGTTAACAGACCAGGGAAGAAATTTCGTTTCTCGACTGTTTACTCAAGTTTGTAGAGCTCTGGGGATTAGGAAATTACAAACTACCGCCTACCATCCGGAATGTAACGGAATGGTAGAGAGGTTACATCGAACTCTTACCGATTCGATATCCCAATATGTGCGAAGAGACGGTCGTGACTGGGATAAGTGGGTCCCATATGCTCTCATGGCATATCGAGCAATACCTCATTCGTCGACAGGATACTCCCCAAACTACCTCATGCTTGGGCGAGAATTGGTAACTCCGTTTGATTGCTGGGTAGGTCCAACCAATGACGGATCGGAATCAGCGGACCATGTCGAAAAGTTAGGGCATCGGCTGAAAGAAGCCTATAAGGACGCTTTGAGTCGTGCCGAAAGGGCCTGGGCAATGAGGACCCATTATTGTAATGCCCGGCGTAAGGAGCGGCGCCTAGAGGTGGGGGATTGGGTCTATCTCCATTGTCCAGCCGTAAAGCCTGGGAATTGTCCAAAATTCCACTGTCCCTGGACAGGCCCACACAAAGTAGAAAGGGTTCTTTCGCGAGTGAACTATGAGATCCGACTGGCCACTGGATCTCTGAATGTAGTTCATATAAATAGGCTAAAACGGGCCCCGGGGGGAGGAGGGGATTCGCACCCTAAGGTTATGACGAAGGCAGGTGGGGCAACCCGGGAAGTGGAAGGGTCGGAAGATGAGGTCATGGAGCCGGAATGGGAAATTAACCCAGGGTGTTGTTATGGCTCAGAAGACGACTCTTGTGAGGACCAAGATGAAATTGAAACGCAGAATGAGATTCACAGACACTGTCCGGTTGCTGCGGGAAGATCGCCAGAATGTAATGACCCTGCCTGCCCTCTGGGCGTTAGATCCTCTCCTGAGGAAGAAAACAGGGAAATAACCCAGGATAGTCAAGGGGAGGGAAACGAAGGACGGATTGAGACAGGTGGGACTTCCGGGGAAAGTTCCAGTGGTTCAGATAGCGAGAGCCAAGCTCAGCCAAAGGGGAAACCTGATGCTACTTGGACACCAGAGGGGAAAACTTTAACTTTTTCTCGTAGGTCCCCATACCCGCTTAGGAGGAGAGCTAAGTTGCCTGAAAATGATTCCTGAATATCTTATTTCAGGGTTGTCGCTGTGGGTGGTCCTAGGAGTATGGCCCTTGGCGTGGGCAAGTCTGGTTTTTCTAAGACGAGGTGACGTAGTTGTGACGGGAGACAAATGGCGTCTACTGGTTCACTTGAATGTATCACACCTAGAAGGTATAATGGAAACTCTGCGAGGGGAGATTTGGAAGGTCCAATTAGACCTATCTCATGCCTCGGTTAAATATCCAGAGCTTGATGGACTTCAGCCTGTTGTCGAGGGCATACTTAGTCTATTCAGGGAGGCAGAAGAGGAACTTGATATGCTCTGGTCCATGCTACCTAGTCCCCGAGAACGTCGAGGATTGGTCAATGCGGGGGGGATAGTATTAAAATACCTATTTGGGACCCCAGACGCGGACGATTTACAAGGCATTCAAGAAAATTTCGACAAACTAAGTAAGCAGTACGGAGACACCATACATGCGGTCTCTGAACAACTAACGCTCAGTCGCGAGTTTGCAAGGAAAGCCGAAGAGGACACAAAAAGGGTTACCCGCTTGTCTGGGGTGGTCCGTAGAATTTTGAAGGAAGGTTTTCAAAAAGAGGCGCAACTTCAAACGAACATATCGCGTGTTACTAACCTCATCCAAAGTTCCCTGTACCTTTCCTCGTCCCTCAGAAGCCTAGAAACTGGAGTAACGGAATTCCTATTTAGATTCCGCAGAGTTCTTAATGGAGTAGGTGCATCGATGAGTGGAAAGTTGAGTAGAGAGATGCTACGTCCTAAAGAGTTAACTCTGATTTTGGGGAAGGTAAGAGAGGCTCTGCCAACTGGACTGACACTCCTCTCGGAGGGAAGCCGATATCATGACCAAATTTACTACCAAATTTCTGAAGTACATGCAATTGCAACCGATGATGGAGTAATAGCTGTAGTGGAATTGCCTTTAAAAACTCCGGATCAGGAGATGGTGCTTTATCAGGTTCTCTCCTTGCCTCTTAAGGAGAATAAAACAGGAAGAATGGTTGCAGCTCAGCCGGAGGGGGCGTTCTTCTTGGAGAGCCACAACGAGAAGGCCTACTCAATTCTTCAGGAGCAGGATATAGCCAGATGTCGTCCCGGGATACCATGGATCTGTCCTGCCGAGTTCAAGTTCTTTCACGGACAAACACCATCTTGTATTGTCTCATCGTTTCGCCAGGAGAATACGTCGAAGGAATGGTGCCCGTGGACTAGATCTTCACCCACATGGATTTGGGACGAGCACAAGGAGCTATGGTGGTATAGCATGTCTAAGCCCGCTCGCCTCCATCTTCAATGCAGAGGGAGTGCTGGAGTAGAATCGCTAGAGCGGGTTCTAGATGGAAGTGGGCAGCTTACCATAGCACCTGGTTGCACAGCTTGGACACCTGATTATCGCCTTTTGCCGATAGCCGACGTTGGGGAATCCTCTCAGGTGGTGCAGTTGCAATGGGTCAACGTTACGATCAAACCACCCTTGGACCTGCCAGTAAAAGAGGATTATGATCCCGCAGTATGGGAGGATACTTTGAAGGAGCTCAAGGAGCTCGAAGAAGCGTCCAATAACTCTTCGGCTGAATGGGGAACATGGAGCGATGTTGAACGGATCCTTGCGGCCCAAAAGAAGGGGAAGGAAGGAGAACTTCTGTGGATAGCAGGCGGGTCGGTTGCTCTAATAGCACTTCTTGGGTTTACCACTGGCCTGCTAATTACAAAACTCAGATCCCGGCGTGGTGCGAATCAAAACTCGCAGCCAACGGAAGGAAGTGGGGCAGCAGGATTCGTAATACATCGACCGGCAGCTGAAAGTGTCGTATCTGTAATAACGGAGCGGATATAGACCGCTCGTAAGTGTAGTAGCCGTTCAGTGATTGTGACGACAGTGTTCGGTATAGTTATAAAATAATGGTAACATAAGGATTTTTACCTCCTAAGGGAGAGGTTTTGTCTTGTAAAGATGCCAATAATGTTTATTTTATTTTAATTTTTACAGCGCATCACCTGTATTGTTATTAGCACTAATATTGTTTATTATTATTATTATTAGTAACATAAGAATGGGTAGTGTTAAAGGTAAAGTAATGTTCCAAGGGAAACATGACTTTGAAAAATCGGGGGGTGATGTAAGGCCCCGTTTTCCCTTTGGCCTTGTTAAGTGAATAAGGATGAGAGAAAAGGTTGGCTGTCCATCTCTAGAGATGTGAGAACCACGAATCTGCAAACATTGCGTCTGGGATGTTGGCACTGCACGTGGCTGATTCGTAAGATTCCTGGAAGATCTAAGACCTGACAAGAGTTTCTAGTTCAATCACCTGCAAAAGCAGGAGTGGGGTACAAAGGGTTTAAAAAGAGCTGGCTTACCTCCGACCGGTCAGAGTTTGCATCCGTTCCTGAGACTTCGGCCCAGATGCTGTTCAGAGGTAGGCCAGTTCCAAATTCTCTATAATCTCCCCAAATGATCATATTTGATAACTCTACCTATCTGTCTCTCTCACTCAACCTTTTCTCTCATCGTAGCAATGGTTTATGATATTTATGTTTGTATCCTCTGTGTAAATTATAGTTTTAAAAAGGAATTTCCGCTTCTCTAAAATATTTCCCCATTGTCTATACCTCTAAATCCCGTCCTTGCTAATCAGTCCCTTACAGATAAATCATGCTCCCATTAAATTTGTCACTACTTTTTTTTTTTTTTTTTTTTTTACAGATGTGGAAACTTTTTTTGAGTGATCTATTTGGAATTACTGGCAATGTATCAAATATCTCTGCAAATATATACTTCAATTTGTGGAATGATGCATTGTGGTCACCTGAAGAATTTAATGAAAAATTAAGAAAGGAGTTCCAAAAGAAGGAATAGATTCTTTTTGTTCATAATTCTTTTATAATACTACTTTTTAAGAGTATGTTGATTGTTTTTATAAATATTTTGTAAAATAATCGATATTGTTAATAAGTTGAAACCAGTGGTAAACTGTATAATTTTGCCTTATTACATTTAAGCATTTGGATGTATTATTCATGATCCATTATTATATCTCATTTTATTATGGTTTATTAAGCATTTACTTTGCAGTCCTTCTGGTATACCTCCTAAAATATATTATCATTTTAGATGACGATTCATTATACTTTAGGCTTTTGAATAGTATTTTCCTTAAAGTTAATTAAATCTTTCTTTTATAGCATTTCTTAGTAAATCAGGACTAGTCTTTTATGGCATTTAAAATGTTATTATTTAGTATTTAACCTGTTAAAAATTGTGGGAAATATGAATCCTAACTTTAGTAGATAAGACTATTAGATATTTTTCTTTAATTTTCCATTGCTTGATGGTATTTTTAATTCATTGTAGTAAGTAAAATATCACGAAATAATCATGAGGCAAAAACATTCCAATCCATCATATTCTACTTTTCTTCTTTTAGTTATTTTTAATAGTAATATTATGTGGCTACTATATCACATTGAGTACTCTTATTTCTTATTTTTCTTTGGCAGAGTAGTGTATCATTCTTTAGCAATTTTATTTTTAAATAAATGTGCAATAAGTTATTGCAAACTTCAATTATTTTATAAATTGAATCTATGTTAATTATTCTGTTTTAAATAGAAGCTTTTAAATTTTCTGTTAATTTTTATTTCAAAATAATAAAAAAATCGTTATTATTATTATGATTAGTTACCACATAGTATATCGCTCCTGTTAGTTAGGATGTATTGCCAAAAAATACTAATATTACCAATCTGCTAATATTTTAACAGTGATCAACATTTTATAGAAATATGATTTTTTTATGTAGCAATGTGTTGAATTATGCTCAGTCCCTAACCTTCTATCAAACAATTATTTAAACTCACCTTTCACGATTTTTGTGAAAGCATTATCATGATTATATACAATACATTTTTCTTTTTAAATGAAATCTGCTGTACTTTGAACGGCTTTATTATAAACACTTACAGTAGACTCTCCCTAATCCAGCGTCGTTGGGGTGGGTTACAGTCGGATTAGAGAAAAACACCGGATTAGAGAATTCAGCCACTTATGTATTTGAAAAATCTTATTCTCTTAGGATATAATAACATGTACCATTTTAAATATTGCACATGTAAAATAATACATATTATTAAAATTACTTTTGAAACTTGCACTCCATTAGCGATGAATGTTCGAGCTAGACTGGCTAAAATCAGGCGTTCCAGCCGCAGGTGCCTTAGTAGAAACATTTATTTTCTCAGTACAAACACAAGTTCCTGACTCTAAAACAAAACATATATGCCTTCTTTGACTTGCATTCAATGAAGTACCACGAAACAAATGTTTGGCTAGCTAGTAAGGGAAGGGTTTCTAAAAACTCCCAAGCCAGTCTAGCTCCGGCGAGTTCCGTCACTCATTCCTCTCGGAGACGGCCAGATTAAAGAGATTGACGAATAAGAGAACACCGGATAAGGGAGAGTCTACTGAATTAGTATTTTTTTAATCAGTTTACTATATAAGAAACTTAAATCAGTAGTTGTTATGCTATTGCATAAATGTTAAGCATTTTTTATTTACAAGTATAGAATCTGTATATTTTACCTTAAAAATCATTAATGGCATTTCAAACATTATTATTTTTCTAATAAAATAATAATTTATTCCCTTTTTATAAAATGTAACTTTAATGAATGATCCACTCATATTGTGATTGGCTACCATTGTCTTTCAAATGTTAGGTCTGTGATTAATTGTATTATTAATATTTACAACTTGTGACAGTATTTGTTGTTTTTTGAATTTAAGGAATAAATTATAGTCTGTTTCGTTTTTTTTTTGCTACTTTGTGAAAGTTTCATTGTGAATGATTGTGCTCCTGAGGAGACCATATCTTTAATGTAGGAAAGATTTTCTGTAATAGAAACTTATAAAAAAGACATAGTATTTAAATAACTAAGAATTAAACACATGACTGTTTGAGATTCATAAATACTAAGAATTTTCCAATCTCAAACAAAATAATGTGTTGTAAGAATGTGATTTTTCCATGAACCCAGTTCCTCTATTAGTACAGCATAATATGTACTTAACTATATTATATTTTAATAGACTTATTTTCTTGTATTATTTAGTAAACTGTTTGCTTTAAATGAAATAAATATTTTTGATATTAAATACAATTAAATATATTTATTTTTACTGAATAGAGATTGTCAACCACAGACATTACCAAGATAAAGATAACTGTGATTTTGTCATTATCATTGAATAAAACTACATTTTTATTTATTTTTCTTAATGAAATATGAACTCATATTCCTGACAATCTTTCAGCTTTATATTTATTTATTTAGGGATATTAATCAAAACTTGACCAAATAATGAATGTAAATTAAATAATATTAACTTAAAATGTTAAATTGAAAAGAACAGAAAATGAGTATGTTAATGTACTAGAATTTAATAAGATGAGTATAAACAGGGAAATAAAGGTCAAGAACAATGAGAATAGGATGAATGAGAACAGAATGATACTTTAAAAATACAGCAAGAGCAAAAACAATTAAAAAATTTCATTTAAATTTAATTATCCTGTTTAGGCTAAATAATGAAAAAATGTAGTTTTATTTATCTAATATAACTGAATCCCGACTATCTCAATCTTGCTATTTATTTTTATAATATTTAAAATATAAATTAAAGTTTATTATAAAATATGACCATTGTATTCCATGTTTTAATGTATTTTTGACTGTAACATGTTGTCTTCATCTGCCTATTTTCTATCTTTGATTATTAAAAAACTGCTCATTTAATTTAAACACCTTCATAGTTTTAAATATTTGTAGTAGGTATAGATATCAGTGTTGCGTCCCTGCACAAAAGACATTGAATCTGCATTACAGATTTGTAAATAAATACGTTCAAGTAATAATTATGTGTTATTTCAGATATGATTTCCTAAATTAAGTATTATAAAGATCTATAAAATTCACGATGTAATTTGTGTTATACTTTTAATGTGTTAACATTTTAATCTACCGTAAAAATCATTGAAGAAATTTTAATAATAGTGAGGAAGTAGTTATACGATATGGAGTAAATATAATAATGTTACCTATGAAACGGGGAAATGTTGAATATGTCCTTGTCTTTAACCCTTTCCGAGCCGAGCAATGGGAGCGTGAATTTACGTAGAGTGCTGACCAGCACACGAGCCGACTCCAGGTACATACAAAAAACAAGTTACTTGGTGGAACGATGAATGTAGGGAGGGAATATCTTAACACTTTAGGAGAGGTACCCGAATCACTGAAAAAATTGTAATTTTTTTTTTTTTTTCATTTTATGATTTCATTTGTTTTGGTAATGTGAAAAAATAACTTACCCTTTGGAAATTCTGGATAATTTTAATTATTAATTAATGGATTAATTTTTAGACTACGTAGTTTGCGGTTGAGAGTATGAGAAGTATGTTAACCTTTTATTTCTTGTTTGTAAAATGTAATGATATTTTACATTACATATTTAAAAGTTTTAAATTTAACACAGAAGATTCTGAAAATCCAAAAAGCTCATTGATATGTTAGATTCATTGGGATAAACAAATATTATTTGTTATATTTGTCTAGCAGTCGATACAGGTAGCATTGGGGAGACCGGTATGACGCTCCCGCCAAGAAACAACGCCATTCCGGATGCAGCTCTAGTAGAGTCTGTTACAAGCCAGTCTGTGAAAAGGTGGCTCCAGTCTCATATGTCAGTCTAATTAAAAGCAATTCAGTTTACAAGAAGATACAATCTCATCTCTATAGTTCAGTTTACAAGAAGATATAGTCTCATAAGTGCAGTTCAGTTACAAGAAGATACAATTCTAAAGAAGATCCCGTCATATGCAGAATACGGAGCTGGCTTTATATCAGGTAATGCTTGTTTATCTATGCCTGGATATAACTTATCTATGAGTTTCTTCTTTTGTTTTGTTTTTTATTAGTTAAAATTATCTTTGTTTTACTTTACTGGACTCGAACCTAACCCCTGAGAATAAGAGTCTTTAAATTTAAATATTTTACCTTTTGTCGACCCAACGTGGTGCAATTCTCAAATTCAAATATTTAAAAAAATTAATTTTATATTTTATATTATAACATTTTTGGCACATCAACGTGTGGCTATTATATATTATTTTTATTATTTTATATTATAGCAATATCTACCAAGTAAAATTTATGAAGAAAGCTAATCTCATATTTTATTTGAATATAATTTATTATTATATAGAATAAAACATCAATACTCATAAAAGTGAATTGGCTACTAAATTTTTTTCTACCATAATAGTTGTATTCTATATATTTGGTAAAAAGGAATAAAAATACGTAGTTATGATTATTATCATATATTTAATAAGCAACATTTTTTTACATATTTATTTTTACATAGGATAATTGTGATATGCATGGATACAATCTTCCAGGCAAAGTCCTAGCTCTCCAGGGCATTGGTTGCATGGGTAAGAAACATATTCTCTGATATCCTTTGTATAGCATTGCTTGCAATGGTTTCTTATGCTCCTGGCTAGCCATTGATGGGGAGGTGGACTCCCAAGCTTCGCGGCGTATTTCAGATGGCAGTATTTGGTGGCCTAATAGCTTTTTTATCACTTCATCCCTAAAGTCCCGTAGCTTCATATTGCTCCCACTGTTCCTATTGAATAACAAGTAACTGTTATTCATAATTATGTGGAACATGTGGGTGCCGAGCTTTGCATAGATTCAGGCTTCTCGACAGTCTTCTCCCTAGTCCGAGTATCCTTCATGTACGCATCAAACTCAGACGAAATAATAATTACGTATCATAATAAATTAATTAATAATTAAAAAACAACAAAACCTGTACAAACAATAAGTAGTACGTTATTCACTAACAAAAGTAATTAGAGCAACATTTTCCACTAACTAACTTCCACTATTCTCAAACATAAATAAACATAGAATTAAAAGAAAACCATTTTTTTATGTAAAAAAAAGATTCTAATATTTACCTAACATCACGAAAGTATAATTAAAATTAAAAAAAAAAACAACAACAAAAAAACCAGTACAATAAAACAGTTTGAAGAAATTATAGTAATAACATGTACTAACTCTTTGTAGTGAAGAAATGCTTACCAAAATTCGCAGAAAGGTCTGAGCCTGGAACGATCAGAGTATGACACTCGAGACACTTCCTGAGAAGATGGGAAATATAATAAGCCAGCCTGGAGGTTAGTAACTGATGCCCACCACTTTTTCTTCGAGCTTGCCAGTTAGCCCTCATGACGCACATGTGGCATCATGCCGTCACAGCGAGTGGGTGTGAGATGATGCACATGAGGCATCATCCGCAGCCAAGGTGTTAAAGAAAAAAGTCTGCCATGGAGAAGCTGCATAACTAAGTACTTACCTCAAAAGGTGGGTAGATTACACTGTATTTCTGAATAGTTTGCTTAAAATACCCTATACCAATAAAAAAAAAAAAAAAAAATGAATACTTTTGCTCTTATATGTTAGTAATGAACATCTGACTCAATGAATACCAAAATCCGGATACAGTACCCCAAGTGGTAGAAGTAACATCCAATGCCCAAGCCCCTTTGGTAGCTTAATTCAATTTATGTTAATACAGAGTAAAGCCAACGGCCATAGCCACGTTGAATACACCGGTTCCCACAGATCACTGAAGTTAAGCAACGTCGGGCGTGGTCAGTACCTGAATGTGTGACCGACCATGTGCCGTTGGCATTATAAAAGGGTGGCAACCTGTAGATAGCCCAGCGCTAATAGCCAAATAGTTGATCCGCCGTTAAAAAAAAAAAAAAAAAAAAAAAAAAAAAATACAGAGTAAACCCTAACTTCTAATAAACCAATTTAGTTTATTTTTAATACATATCTTTGTCTTAAGATACCCATGTCGTATACCGAGTTCCATTACAATAAAACCGAAATTACGACTGGTAATTTCGGTCAGGAGTAATCTCTCCTCCTAATGAACCGATTTAGTTTATTTTTACAACACATTTTTCTTAAGATACAGAAACTAGGATGCCTCCTAGTCACTGGTGCTATAAGGTCCACTCCCTCTTGGGTGATGGACCTATTACTTGACCTGCAACCTCTACACCTGGAAGTGGAGAGGATGGCCAGAATATCGGCCTACAAACTTAAAGCGCAGAATCTTATAAAAAGAACACCCTGTGGAGGGCACGAAAAAAATACTTACAGATAATAAGAAACTGGTCATGTTACACATGCCATCAGACTCCCACTCAGCAAGTAAAAGGTTTAGTGCAAATGTTATTATTTATATTAAGAATTGTATAAAATGGGCCTTGACCACATGGAGACACTTAAATTGTTGACTAAGTTTATTGTAAAGCAACTTTATTGAGAGAAAAAAGATAAAATGTCCATTATTTGGGATTACTATAAGTAAGTAGATTTATAGTAGTAATTGTAGGTTGGTGGAAATTGTTGTTCACAATGAGAAACATCATAGTGTGATTGTAATGCTCACTTTAACACAATATACTTAACATATTATAACAACAATAACAATTATTCATTATTATTATTCATTCTCCAAGAAGGAAAGGGAAGCCAAAAGAAAACAAATACTGAAATAAGTTCTTTAAAACAAATTTATTTATAACAGTCACTTAAATCAAATAGTTTAACAATTTAAAAGGCAAATTATAGCAATAATAAAATTATAAAATATACTTCTCTCATACAAATATTTATAGTTTTCATATAAATACACATTGCTTAACTAATAGCAATAGCTCTATAAAAAATTTTAACATAAATGTTTAAAATGAAAATATAAATTATTATATTGTCTCAATAAAACAATGTTAAAAATTACTAATTCATTTATTTGACTTAAAAAACTTATATTTACATTAGGTCCTTAATTCACTAAATAGTAATAAAAATACTATAGATCATTGAAGGCGTTTGAATTTCATAAAGCTAAATCAGTCCTAAAATACCTGCAAAGGGAAAAATCATACCAGAACTTAGTTATAACACGCTATCCCCATAACATGTATCTCAAAAACATGCTGGCCGCCTTGTGCTTCATAGTAAATGAGGAGAAGCTGCTCAAGCCAGATCAAAACATTCAAGCCGTCAAGGGCCTTAGAATTTTCATCTATACTCTCCATATGTATATCACCTATCCTTTTAGCGCAGTTCCTCCTCCCTCCCTCGATCATCTAATTTGAAAGATCAAGTTCCTTAACCAGCAGAATCCGTCTACCAGAACATGGTTTTTGGAGGGAAATTCATGTGAAAAAAATTGTATAATGCTTAAATATTCAAGTTCATAAGCTTGCAGGTATTTGAAAAAAAACTGATAGAACTTTTCCCAATTAATTTTCAGTTTCGGTAATTAGACACAATTGATTCAGTTGAATCTTGTTCTAGATGTTTGACATTCATCTAATCTAAGATATTTAAATTTTGGTTGCGTTTAGAGTTAAGGAAGTATTAGAAAAATAATTTTTACTGACATGAAAAGTTTCCCGATCTTCATATATTTTTTAAAATATCTCGAAAATGGTTAGGAAATCGTGGTAAGTGGAATCTGACCAATCGAAACCTTACTAAACTATCTACAAAAAAGGTTCTGAAGTAATTTTTGATGGGGGATGTCAATTGGAGAAATAAGTGCTTAAAACTTCTAAATTGTTCATTTGAATGGATTTTTGTCTCTGTTTAACTAATAAATTTTATTTAGCAGTAAAATGAGTATTTAAGTTAAACAAGGTAAGAAAATGAGAAAATTATTGTTCATAGTGTTTTCAAGAGTGAGCTTTGAGAAAGAGGATGGAATAATTTTCGCTTAGGATACTATCAGTTTCCTGTTGTGGCCCCTAATAAAATCTAACTTCTCTTTGAGATTTCATTTTATATTTTTCACAAATGATTAAACCTATTAATAAATGCTTCTATTCTTTTACTATTGCCACTAGTGATATAAACGGAAAGACTCTAAGGTGACAGAGTTCCTGCGAGTCGGTGTATATATATATATATATATATTCCACTTTTTTGTCGCAAGTCATAAAAGGATAAAACGTATTTTTCTGTTTTTATACTACTTTATTTTATAATTCCCCAACATGCTTTGTGGTATCCATGCCACCTCCTCAAGGGCCATTGAATCCCTGCATGTGTAGTCCACTCGGCACTCATATTACATTGACTTGCTTATTATAGGTGGCGAGCAGACGAAACATGCAGGGATTTAATTGCACCTGAGGAGGTGGCATGGATGTCACAAAACATGTTGGGGAATTATAAAATAAAGTAGTATAAAAACAGAAAAATACGTTTTATCCTTTTATGACCTGCGACACATAAGTCCAAAAAAGTGGAATATGTAGGGAAATGATAAAAAAAAAAATAATACAAAGAAAGAAAAATTAGTATTATTATTTTATAACCCCCATCTCTCACATGAAAATCCAAGGTGTTAGCCACTATACCAGGGGAGACCCTTTGAATATATATTAATTCTGGCGCCATGTGTATATATGTTTTTTCTGTCAGGTTTTGTTTTTGTTAGTTATGTCAGTAGTTAAATTCATCCGTAAGTGTTTTTCTGTATTTGGTTACTTTTCTTACTTACTCCACTAAATTGTACCAGTCTTCTGTCATCAGCAACGTTACTATCCTGGAACCGTCTATTTCATCTTTCCCAGCCATCTCCTGAATTCCTCCAGTATCGGACACCTGGTCAGGAAATGGAACAGGGTTTCATTTTCTTTTAAATTGCCTTGAGAACGAAGGTTCTCACTACGTTCCATTATGGTCTGACATTCCACCGCTCTCACTTTAAAAGCCCAACTTCTGAGCTTGTGGGCCTGTCATGTTTCAAATACTCAGTCATTTTAAGTTCTTTTTTTTGGTCTTAGTTCTCTGTCCAGTTGTCTGAAGGTTGAGTCGATGTTAGTGTTCGTAAGTCAACATGTTAGTGTAATAAGTCTTTCTCAATTTCTAGTTCTTGAACTCTGAGGATCTGCAAAAACATCCAACATCAACAGAATACAGGCATTCCAGTCAAAAGTTCTCCATAAAATTGTTAAGGTCCCTTTCTACGAATCCAATAAAACTCTTCATAATGACCTTAACATACCATTTGATCTTGACCTTGCTAAATCCGTTTCCAAATCTTTCACTCCAAATTTTCTCACCATCCTAATCCTGAAGGTCTATTCTTATCTTCTCAATCACATCCAGATAATTCTCCCAGGCGGCATAAGAGAGAGTGGCCCCAAGATAATTTACTTACCTGATCCCATCGGGATCATTGAAATATTTATTTACACAGCTCTGGAAGTGCCAACAATGGTTGGCTTCTTCCAAATTTTGTATTATTTTTATTTTAATAAATGCCAGCGACGATGGTCTTCAACAACAGGTATGACAACATTTTTGTTTTATTTTACTTTTCCCGTTTTGGATAATTTGTACATGGCAATATCTGATCCAAAAAACTTGATCATTGTACAGTTCATAATTTATGCAGACTTATATTCATCAAACTTAAGAGTCCTAGAAATAGATTGAACAAATGAGGTGATGACTTTCAAAATGGGTTAAATCCACTTGGTGATAATTCATTTATTTTCTAAAAACGTTTTTTTTTTTCCACATGGCAAAAATTGTTTTGGGGGGAAATTCATTAAATCTCATCAAAAATAAGGAAATAAATGTTAGTGTGACCTCACAAATATTAATTGCCTAAAAGAATTATATTAGCTTAGAAGTTTTTTTTGCCATCCGAAAATTTGTACAATTGGGATATATCCTGTTTTGAAAGTCGATGCCTCAAATAAACATACAATTATCTAGATATACAAATATACTTATCTGTAACAATAATAATAAAAAGTGGAAGTGATATCCATATGCGGAGTATAGAAGAAAATATACAGGCCCTTTGATGGCTTAAATATTTTGAACAGCCAAGAGAAGCATATCCTGCTTGCCTTACTGCCTTTACTATGGAATGCAAGGCAAGTGATGAAGAAAATGTCTATTTTCGAATGAAACCACGAATGGATTTAAAAATACGTTTTTTTTTGTTTTTTTTTTACGTTATGATGAGTGCAATGGAGGGTAATAGGTTAAAAAAATTTAAACCTATTTTCCGCCATCATTCTCATTTTGACTTTTATTCTGTCAATCGACCCTTCAGGTCTCATATGGAGTTTCACCCTGCAGACTCGCTCCAACCCCATTCCTTTCTGCTTTGAGACTACAGAAAAAAATTAGAAAAACATGGAACATGCTTTAGCCAGTCATTTTTGACAAGGATATGTCTTATGACTATACAGTAAGTATGTGGGTGAATCAAATATAAATGAGACTTTTGGCCCTGGAAGCCCAGTGAAGGTGCTATAATGTTCCCGTGTTTAGGGGTGTTGGGTAGAGATACCAGGAGTGGGTGAAGCAGGTGGGCACTTTTGCTCAACCGCATCAGAAACCATTGCGGAGATGTCCGAGGAGGTACCCACTCGATTACGACGTATGTGATCAAATTTATTGCTGTTAAAGGTTTAAAACTGGCCGAAATCATCAGAAGATTGACTGTACAGTTCGGGGAAGAGACACTGTTACATGCCAGAGTGTTTGCATGGCATAAATAGTGTGTGGAGGGTCGTGATTGTGTTCATGAACACAGACCCCGCTCCAGCACCAAAGCAGACAGCATCAGCCATGTTTGACAGCTTGTTAAAGATAACAGGCATCTAACCACCAAGTGCAAGTGAGGTTGGGATAAGCTATGGGAGCACTTTTTCCATACTCAAAGAGGAGCTAGGGTTTCGTGATGTGTGTGCCAGGTGGGTTTCTCGAATTCTCACAGCTGAGCAGAAGCTGAACCGTTTGTAGGTCTGTGATCATCCACTTGCAAGAATCCAGGCTGA
Source organism: Gonocerus acuteangulatus (assembly GCA_946811695.1). Lineage (NCBI taxonomy): Eukaryota > Metazoa > Arthropoda > Insecta > Hemiptera > Coreidae > Gonocerus > Gonocerus acuteangulatus. The sequence continues at coordinate 39,835,487 of OX328132.1, read as the reverse complement.
GAGCCTCATTTCTCACTCACGTTATCACCTGTGATGAAACTTGGTTGCACTATTACACCTCTGAATCAAAACAAGCGAGTATGAAGTGGAGACTGAAAGGGGAACCTGGACCAGTGAAAGCCAAGTCACGGCAGTCAGCTGGGAAGGTCTTGGCTACCGTGGTTTTGACCACTGTGGTTAGACATTTTTTTTCATGAACACAGGACCTTAAATGCCGCATACTACTGCGAAATTTTGAGTGACAGATTTTCACATCGCCTCAAAAGAAGGGACCTACCGATGAGAGAAGTGATTCAACTCCAGGACAATGCTCATCTCCATACTGCAGCCATGACAAGAGAAAAATTGGAGCACCATGGCTGGGAGACGCCTAGAACACCCTCCCTACAGCCCAGACTTATCACCATGTGGCTTTCACGAGTTTGGGCCACCCAAGGAAGCTTTGAGAGGTCAGAGATTCGACAGTGACGATGAGGTTGAAGCTTATGAGCACAATTGGCTGGAGAAGGAACCTACTTCATTCTATGAGGCCAGGATTGGAAAACTACCTATGCACTGTCAAATGTGTTTCCAAATCATGAGACTATGTAAAAAAATGAAGTGCACTTTTTTTTGTGTTTAAAGTAAATATTAAAAAAAAAAATCGTTTATATTTGATTCACCCCGGTAAGAAGAAAGTGAAATAGAAATGCCCAAGTATTAGCAGGAGGTGAACAGGATGTAAGCAGGAAGTGCCACAGAAGTAAGCAGGAATTGAACCGGAAGTGTGCAGGAAGTACTCCGGAAATAAACAGGATATGAGTGGGAAATGAGCAGAAAGTGGCCTGGAAGTGAGCGCTGCTTTGAAGTCGCTGTTTTTTCCCACTCCAGTGTCACGTATTTGGGCAGTTAGGTCATGGCTAAAAATGTTTGTATATATAAACCGCATATTTTTTAATAAAAATTGAATTAATCTCTCCCTAAGAAATGGGAGGAGCATGATTTGATGGTTTCTGTCTTTCTTGCACCAGTTGTTCCTTTGCCTTAAAGGAATGTTCCAAATTCTTTTTACTTCTTAGTAAAAATTTGAACAATATTTCTGTCTTTGAAATGCATGTTAATGTGCACGAATGAAATCGACATTACTCTTAAATGCCCTTAAACAATTTGGGGACCGACTTTGTTCTGGTTGGAACATAGTGGCTCAGGAATGTTGAGGAACCCCCTAGCCTAAAAGGCCTACTCGTACACACGAATTTAAGCCCAAAGTCTTAGGTCTATCAGGCTGGACATGCAAATTCTTGGCTTACAGGAGAAGCACTTGTGCTTACGACCTAGGCAGCCAATGCACTTTAAAAATGTTAAAAGTTAAAAAATTCAAAAAATAATTTTAACACTTGATGAACCTCATTGGTTTACAGATTGATTTTCTTGTTGATGATGCTGCTGATTTAAGAAAGCAACATTTGATGCTTTAATTCTTGAAGCATGTCCAAGTAATGAAGGACATGGAGATATACAAGGTGTAGAACAGTGACTATTACACAAATCACACTGATCTAATAGTCTTAAAAGTTCTTTGGGAGTTGGACCACCATTTTTCTGAGCAACTGAAAAGAAGAAATTATCAGTTCTTAAGTTATCTCAGCTAAATAAGTTATTAGCTACTGCAGGCAGCTAATAGCTACTTAGCTTTAGCTACAGTTACAATTACAAACAAATAACTAAAATCGTAATGAACACTAATTATTCTAATTAGTAAGCTTTGGAAATAGGTATAAGGAAGGATATAGAAGGAGGTACTAGGGATGAAATAGGAGGTGATATTATGAAGGATAACCAATGTGGAGTTAGAACGGATATTCAAGGCGGTACTAGGAAGGATATAGAAGGTGTTGTTATTACGAAGGCTATAGAAGGAGGTATAAGGAAGGATAGAGAAGGTGATATTAGGAAGGAAATAGGATGTAATATTAGGAAAGGATATAGAAGGTTATAAAAAGAAGGATATGGAAGATGGTATCAGGAAGTATATTGGAGGTGGTATAAGCAGGGATATAAAATGTGGTATTAGGAAGGATATAAAAGTTAGTATTAGGAAGGGTTTAGGCTGTAGTGTTAGAAAGGATATAGAAGGAAGTATTAGGAAGAATATTGTAGGGCATATTAGGAAGGATTTTGTAGGCAATATAAGGAAGGACACAGAAGAGCGTATTAAGAATAGATGCATACTAGATTTGGGAAAGTCCTTCCTAATATCACATTGCATATCCTTTCTAATACCACCATCTATATTATCGTAACTGGGAAAATGGAGGCCAGGCCCTGGTTTATATTAAATAACAGGCTCCTGGTTTTTCCGGCCCGCCCCGGAAAGGTGGAGCACTGTTGCCATTTTCGCAAACAATGTTTTGCTCAAAAAGAATTTCTGGGATCGACGTTATTCCAAATATTTTATTAATGTTTTCCTAGCCAAATCCCAACTATTCTCTGACTGCTTATCACCTCGATGGCTAACTATATACACCTCATTATTCCATATTTTCATAAGTTAAAAAAAAATGAAAATGTTAAATTAAAATAGCAGTTTTAGATGCACATGTTGTAAACAATCTTAAATTAGACTGTAGAAGAAGCCAAAAACATTTTTAACAGTTTTAATGGGATTAATTCACATCGATTCAGATTCGAGCTACTGATTTCTTGAATATATATATATATATATATATATATATATATATATTGTAATGATCTATACGGGGGTACTCTAGAAAGAGTCAGTTTCTGGCATAGCAAAGAGTAGCATTCCTGTACAATAAGTCCATCACAAATATCATTTTTGTCAAACAACTAAAAAAAAAAAAAAAATCAGTCCCGTAACAGGCCACGAGGGCCCTGAGGGGCAGATACTATAGAGGTATCTGTTTCATGACCATACGGCACACTAGGGAGATAGTGTGGTCAGTACTAAGCTCCGGCCGCCTGATTTTCCCCTTGGCTGCTTCGACTGCTAGAGTCATTAGCACCAACCAAGGTACCCATTATTAAATTAATTAAAGGCTGGGTTAGCCTAGGGACGGTCAGGGAGGCCGAATTCAACCCATGAACGAAGACACTAGAAGAAAAAATCTTTAGTGCTTGCTCGGGATTTGAACTCAGGCCTCCAGCTTATTAGTCCAGTGCTCTACCACTGAGCTAACCTCGCCCCCCCGTCAAACAACTAAATTACAGAAAAAGAAGGCAGTTCTTATCTTGGCAGTGTTTATTTTTATAAAGGAAGTATGAATTATAAATTGTCTCGGCTAGGAGCGATAAGGCATAGAGAGATAAAAGTTTCCCAGGAAGATAAGAATAGAGGTGCTTCCAAAAATGCCCTTTGAACATCCAAGTGGCGATCGCTGAAGACAAATGCCCTTGGTATGGTGGGAGTAATGCCTATAAAAAGGCCTCCCCCCACCACTCGATCTTATTGCAGCACCAGCGGGCGTCCTAAACACTCTCTCCCTTCACCGTCAGCTGGCGGCCGACACCAAGCTCTCACTTCATCTTCACTTGATGGCCAGACACCACTCTATGATCTAGCAGCCGACCATCATTCTCCTCAACATGCCGACGTAACTACTACCAGTCTGCCTCTTCACTTCCAGAACACAATCCGCATCATAAGCTGAGTATAACTCAATAACTGCCAATACTCAATTCAATTCAATATAAAAGCTAGCAAAAAATTCAATAATGGCCAATATTTATATTTTAGTATATAAGTTTAATATTTTAATTATGTGCTAATTTTTCTTTGATACCCCAACATTGATATAATTATGTGAGTCAAGCACCTTTTCTTTTTTATATTTAATTTTATATCACAGCCATGCCAAATCATAAATTATATTTTTTATTTCAATATAAGTCATTTGTTTCCAACTCTATTTTATTTACTATGAACCTTTCTCCTGGTATTTAATATGGTCTCAACACATAAAAGGACAGATGGTAAGAAGTGGTTCTAATTTAATATTTCTCATGCTTTTCTTTCAGGAAATTTATTAAATTAATTTAATTATTCAAATAGTTTTATTCATAAATCCGTATGTGGTGAGTTTGGTAATATTAAATGAACCCTGAGATATAATGAAAATATAATAAAAACATTTCAAGTCAACTTTTTCTATAATAGCTTTTAAATATAATTAATTTTCTTATTCTTGTCGAAACCAAAACACCACAATATATATATTTCTCCACAATGTCATTATTGGCGAGAATCTATAGATGATGCCTTAAGCTAATGGCAACAATATGACAACAAAAAAAAATAAAGTTCTGCTTATTCTCTTGCAACACAAAGGGTGTTTTTTATCTACAAAAATTAAATTCAAATTAGAATTTTATTAGCCATCCTCATCCATCATAAAAATGATTCCTTTTTACTTTAGAATAATATAATTAATTAAAAATATCATAAGTGTAAAATTGTTTAAATAATAATGTCAAAAAACTGTTCTATTTTATTAATAATAGTATAGAATTGCCAACTAATAAAAAAGTGGGTGAATTAAAACTATAGATGAATTAAGTTATGAAAACATGTTTCTAAAGAAAATTAAAAATTCAAGAGGGAAAGCTCTAAGAGAAAAAAGTCCGTCACGCAGGAGCTGCATAACTAAGCACTTTCCTCAGAATTTGGGTAGTGTAGATTGCTTTCCAGAACAATTTGCTTAAAATATCCTACATAAATAAAATAAAAACATGAATAGTTCTCTTTTAAATTTGTAATGAGTAACTGATCAATTAATAATTTGCTTCCAGAGTTATGTTTACACATGGTACCTATTACACTACGTAATAAATACAAAAAACCTCATATTATCGTGTTTTGATCTAACGCAGGAACAGGATACAGTCACTCTAGTGGTAGATAGCGCTCCTTGCGGCGGCTTTGTGAACCTACGTCTGACGGGCTTTTCTATTGAAATATATTACAAATTAAACCCCCGCTTTCCGATTGACCGATTCAGCTCATTTTTACAACACTTCTTTCTCATGAGTTACCCACGACGTATACCACGTTTCGTTACAATACAGCAGAAATTACGACCGGTATGAGTATATTAAGAATTTGGGACCCCCCCTTCTAATGAACCGATTTAGTTTATTTTTACAACACATATTTACCTGTAGATTACCACTACAAATACCGAGTTTCGTCGAAATACACCAAAAATCACGGCTGGTAGTGGCGAATTGGTATTGTGGGTCCGGAGTAAACCCCCCCTCCTAATGAACCGATTTAGTTTATTTTTACAACAGTTATTTACCTGTGGATTACCACTACGAATACCGAGTTTCATCGAAATATACCAAAAATCACGGCTGGTAGAGGCGAATTGGTATTGTGGGTCCGGAGTAAACCCCCCCTTCTAATGAACCGATTTAGTTCATTTTTATATCTCACTTTTCTCACTATATTACCACTACGAATACCGAGTTTCGTTGAAATATAACAAATATTACGGCTGACATAGTCAAATTAGTGTTTTGGGTTCGGGGTAAACCCCCCCTTCCGGTGGACCGACTTTGGTGGTTAACGAACTCGTTCAATCGTTTGCTAATTGAATGCTATATACCAAGTTTCGTGACGAAAAAACAAAAACTCTGGCCGCTATCGTGTTAACAGACACACATATATATATATATATATATATATATATATATATATATATATATATATATATATAAATTTTAACGGGGGTCATTTTCGGTGTCTACTAGGTAGGATCGATAAAGATTTGAAGAAATTTTTCAAAAATTCCGTCATGAGTTCAACCTCAATAGCTACTTTCCTTCGGAGGAAAGTGCTAAAAACACTCCCAAAGGTGCTACTTTATCACAGAACAAGGAATAAAAAGGTCAAAAGCAAGGTGGGAACCACCGTCTTAACTCACTTGATTTTTTCTTTCCCTCCTCCTCCTGGGGGACTAGAATGACAAATAAATGATAAGAGAGTACTTTGATAGGACTTTTTAGGAAATTTTGGGATAAATATCAGGCATTTATTTCAACATAAAACAGAAGATTAAAGTTTAGTGAGAGGTTGTATTTCAGGCTAGTTGTCAAATATATTTACTAGGATATATTTACAGGGATGTTTCAATATGAATGCTGGTGACAAGAAATTTAGGGGAGACAGGGATAACTTTTGAGAGAATGGAGATTAGTTTTTGTTCAGGATAATTATTTGAGTCGTCGAGTTTTGAATTAATATTGTACATTACTTGAATTCATATTATATGAGAAAAAAAAAACACTTATTAAAGATTCATACCAGGTTCTCCTTTTTTGGAAAGATCTAAAGCAGTAGTCAAATCCCACATTTGAAGGGTCCCATTGCTGTGACCAGTGAGTATAAATCTTCTTGGTCTCGAGCCCATCCTACTAGAACCTTCACATTCATGGACACAAAATGAAGTAATAGTAGTACCATCAACAGCTCGAATTACACATACTCTGCAAAATAAATGAAAAAAAAAATTAAACAAAAAAGGTAAAAAAACTGAAATATAAATCTGTATTTATTTTATTTTTGGGTTCTACAATGAAAATGTTTCACCACATAAAATTTGCAATGAAGTCTGAATTAAATTGAAATAATAAAATATTCATATTGATTAAATAATTCTTCTTTATTCAGATTTTCTTTCTTTTGTTTTAACTCAGACAAGTACAATGTATACAGACATTTTGACCTCCTGGTGCACCAGAGGATTAAACAGTGATGGAACAGTAGTCCATGAGAATTAATAAAGCAGGATAGTTGTGCTTGTAGACTTTGACTGGAACATGCAAGCCTAATCTAACCTGTCACTGCCTAAGTGTCCAGTAGGACCCTCCCACAATACAATTCTATGCATTGTCTTGCTACGCTCCTAATTTTTATTTTTTTATTTTATTTTTTACGGTGCACCAAATTCTGGGCCATTAGCGCCGACATCCCTGGTGCAGCAAGGAATTTTATAAACTAGCCGTGAGATGAGAAAATTCCTGCCGCTGGTGGGACTCGAACCCACCATCTCCTGCATGAGAAACTAAGGCATTAGCCACTAAACCACGGGGAGACCCTAAGCTCCTAAATAAATAAAAATTTGTTTAATAAATTTAATGTAATAAGTATGGGGTCAATATGAACTAGTACCACTCAATACAAAAAATATCATAGTTACAATCCTCAAACCAAAAAAAAATTAACAAGAAGGTGCTATTTTATATTCCTTCACAATCATCATTCATTATTTAAGTTTTTCATCTAATAGTGAATAGTAATCTCACATTTATAAATCAGCAATTACACTGTAGAAGCTCTCTTATTTATCTGAATGCCTCCATTTATTTACTTCCAACTGACTTCGGAAAATGGGGAGTAATAGCAACGATTAAGGGGGAAGGCCGAGGAATAGTTCTTAGCAGTCAAAAAGTCATTGTTAGGACATTCCATCTTAAAGAAAACATGAAACATGTCCCCACACATTTCATGCCCATTTATACTGTTACCTAAGTAGCAATATAGTAACGGTTATCAGGAACCCCATTCCTGAATAATAGTTACTAGGAGGGAGATAACAATCACTCAATAAATACTAGGTTATAAAATTAAAGTAATTTATTATTCATGAACAATAAAGACAAAATAAATAGACCTTCATGCACAAATAAATGATAAAAGATACTGCAAATAATGATATGTAAATAATATAAAATAAAAGTCTTCTGCTTGAAGCTAAATATAGAAAAGAAAACATGACAGACAAAAATAATAAAAGAGGATATTCAGAATAAAATAGGAGATCTTAATAAAATAAATAACATTCAATACTTGCTTAAATACGTTGGCGAGTGTACTCATTAAATAAATAAATCATATGTATTAACATCTAATGGCCATAGATAAAGGTTGCGGGCATGCCCTCCATGGTTCTTATTATCCCAAAATTCGTTCCGCACAGTGTAAATTTACAATATCACATTGTCATAGAAATAAAACCACAAACTATCACAAAAATGTGTGATTCCTAGAATCAGAAGGGTAAGGTCTGCCAGCTTTTCATAAAACGAAGCCTTACTTCTCAGTCTCTTACCTCTCCGCATGAGACTGAAAAGTAAGTGAGGAACGAATTTTGGTAGGTACTAAAGAAGCGATTATTCACCGATGACGGTAGCTCCTGCTACAATACCCTGTTTTTTTTAAATGTTTACCATACTAGTTAATTTTCTTGTGTTAAATATTAGTTAGAAAAGGAGGATTAATCAACATGAAAAAATGTTGATGAACAAGATAATAAAACGGCTCTTGCTATCCAAGCTAGAAAGAAAAAACATATGACAAATGTTTGACTGGTTTGACTTCACAAATGTAAAGGCAATAGAATAATAAATAAACACAATGAAACATAAAACAAATGAAAATATACATAAAAGAAAATTCACAAACAATATTTTTTTAAATTATGGACAAAGAATAAAACTTGATGTATAAATCATAATAATCAAGTTGTTTTTAATTTAGTGGCTAATCAAATTTTATGTTTAGACTGTATTGATATTTTAAACAGCTAACTACTCACAGCTGATTGATACTATGTAGGTGATCCTCCTAAGTAATAACATGGCCCTTGTAGCGGAAGTTTCACCTACATTCCATTACAATTTATTTATTTAGAGGCTCCTGAAGAGGCATCTAAGAATGTGAAACATGTAGACCGATTTTAATATTTCGGCAAATCTATCAATTCAATTAATTTTTATTTATTCATCTTTTGCCTACACAAGAGAAAATAATTTTATTTGAGTTTACTCAGAATTATACCATGGCATTGTAATTAACCATATATTTTCTGGAGGATTGTGCAGTTTGTGAGCTCAACACTTTCAGGACCGATGGCTTCGAAAAGAATTTCCACCAGGGCCCAAGTCTTCTTTTTGTTTAGTTATTTCGGCAAACATTTAAAAAAATAAATAAGTGAAAAAAACTTTTAAAATGAAGTACTTTTAGTGGATTAATTACAATTTAATAAAATTTCAAATACGCCACTATAGCGGGCCCGCTGAAGGAAGTTTCTGGGTGGATTCAGTATCATACGATATCAGACCCACAAGCCTAACCGGGAATATGTAATGAGGTCACAAATCCAACACGAAGCGTATAGAACAAGGCACGGAGTAGCAGGATCGAAAGAAAACCAACGTCATGCTGTCTGCTGACGCATATGCCATGATGCTGGGCCTGCAGAACACATCTCTGTGGTGCATATGCCACGACACTGGGCCCCAACGTGTTAAGCAGTATTTAAATAGAAATAAATAATAATACTAATAGTTATTCCTTTTTTATGCTGATATAAACAGCACAATAAAAAACACAAATTTCCTAATAAAAAGTGAGAATAGAGGACTCCCATCGTTTCTGTTTTGAGTGGAAGTCAGGTTATTTTAAACATTCCCAAAACAAATAAATAAAATGAATAGCAGACCTTTTGCCATTTGAAGCAAGCCGGACAAAGAGCTCAGATGTTTCTGGGACTACCTTTTGCACAAATACTTGTTCGTCATCTTGTTCTCCAAATGGTCCTAAAGAAATTAAAATATTATCATAAAAAACTGTAAATAGATATTTATTTCAATGTAGACTGAAGCGAAGGAATTGTGAATAATACACAATCTTCTTTTCTCTAGGATATTTCAAGGAAAAATATTTGATTATGTTGATATTATTTTTAACTGTTTCACACATTTATGGAACTCCATTATGTGATTTGTGTTAAAAAAAATTCGGAAACAGTATTTTTTTTTGGTTTCGTGCATGTTCTGCTCACTTCAAATATGAGTTATCCAAAGAATAAATACTAATAATTGTGTGCAGAGGAAATTAGTCAATTATTCTGACTACGGAATCCTATTTCAAAGTGAGTTTTGCTTTCAAATTGAAATTAGAATTCGCACTATACCACAAAGCATGTGCAAAAAGTAAACACACACAATTTTTCTATTTTATATAAAATAAAAAAATGGTTCACCCCGCATTATTACAGGCCTTTCACTCCTTTGCTTGTCATGACAATTTGTTCTTCCTTTACTCACAAATCACTTAAACTCATGTGTTTCGTTCATAACACCTTCCCCATAAACAGGATTGATCAGTTGAAACATTTCAAAACGTGGTTTTAATGGTAGAAAAAACATAATTCTTGGCAGAATTTTGATTGACATATTTCACAGAAATGGACACTTAATTTAAAAATGTCTCTTGCTCTAACACACATTTACCTTCTGTATTTAATTTAGTATTAACTCTTTCCTCCTTGTTTTACAGCTCTTACAAAGGAATGAATTTCAAGCCAAAACATCAGCAAAAATAAAATGTATTTTCTTATAAAAAATGTAGTTTTATTAAGATATGAAATGACCGAACCCTGACTACATCTATCTTTACACCCTCAATGGTCAACGATCTCCTCTCAATTAAAAAAAAAAAGTTCAATAGAATAGATAAAATTTCTTTTGTATATTTCCTTTTAAGTTATATATTCATTACAAAGCAAAACAACTAATTTAAACTCATTACTCAAACACAAAATATACGAGATTGATCTCTAAAGTCATCTTACCAAAATCATTTCCAACCGTGTAGCTGATATAAGGATCAACTTCTTCAAGTGATAAAATTTTAAATGACGCTACTGGTGTAGAGCCAGGCTGAGTAGATATCATCCCTCGGAACCTAGTAACACTCCATGTCCTCACATGATTATATTCACAGCAAACTGACACAAGAAATTTTTCTGAAAGTGTAACCTAAAATAGAAATATTTAAAATAGAGAATGTATTTATAAATGAAAATTAAATAAGCTACAATAGTAAGGATAGAGAACTGAACAGTAAAACAATAAGAACAGATACGCGTGTTAGTGATTTGATGGAGATGAGTAATAAATAAAAATATATGTATGCAGGTTATACATCACATATTATATAATACTTGCTCTTTGATAAAGCTTTAATTAAAAAAATTATTTCACCTCTGTTCATTTGCAATTCATGAGTTGAATTGGATTCGACTAACATGAATCCACCATGCACACGGACATACATCAATAATCTCCAGTAGCTTCTAGGGATGGGCGATAGTTGATAGTTCAGCACTATCGATAGGCCGATACTATCGGTTAAAATATATCGATACTATCAATAGTGTCTTCCACTATTCCGGACGTACCTGTCTAATGAATAATTTGATGTTATTGAATTGATTTATCGATTAGTTGCAGGATTAGGTATATTTATAAGATTACACCAAGGTTAGAAACGAGAAAAAAAAATCAGTCCCGTAACAGGCCACCAGGGGCAGATACTATAGAGGAATCTGATTGAAGAACATAAGTCACACTAGGGAGATAGTGCGGTCAGTACTATGCTCCGGCCGCTTGATTTTCCCTTTTGCTGCATTGAATGCTGGGTTGGCCTAGGGATGGTCAGGGAGGCCTAATATAACCCATGAGCGAAGGCACTAGAATATAAAAATCTTTAGTGTTTGCTCGGGATTTGAACTCAGGTCCTGCAGCTTATTGGTATAGTGCTCTACCACTGAGCTAGCCTTGCCCCCTTAGAAGTGAAAAATGAATTTGTTTAAATTTATAAAAAGCATTTCCAAAGAAAAAAAAAATCAAGAGATTCAAAACTGTGCAATTATTTCAAACGGGATTAGTTCTGCTCCTTGAGCCACATATTACCAGAAAGGAAAACCAATATTTCTGCTTTTCATTGGTTCAGTCTGGTCCGCTGCTCAGAAATGACTTTTCCGGCGGATGAAAATACACATTCTGAGGGTACAGACGAGCCTGGAACACAAAAGTATTTCCTGGATAATTATGTAGTTGGTTTTCTTCTCAAGACAGTTATTTGTCTTTCCAGAATTGCAGCGGACAAGCTTTGTTTGGCAGTGGATGTTGCTGCAAGTCATTTTGAATATTTATAATCGTATGTCCTCAGCTTTATATCTTCATCTTTTTTTCATTGAACGTGTATGAGAATGCTGCTTCTCTTTTCATTTGTAGGTAGATTTTGAATTTCGGGTGTAGATGTAGAAGCAGCTAATAAAGTGGAATCAGAAGTGTCAATACTAGTTCTTTGTGTCAGCAAACTACTAGCAGCGTTTTAAAGGAAGCTAAATCATTTTGTAGCAACATGTGTGCATTTAGAGCATTGAAATTGTTTAAAAATGCCTTCTTCTTTCACCAAGGATCCAACAGTTGCCAAAGCAGGAATGGTTCTAGTTTCAGAAGGAACAACTGGCAGAATACACAGTCTACCAACGAATCAAGGAATTTCTTACCAGTATTGGTACGAGCCATCGCTCTTGTCAGTATTTATTACCCCAGCCCTCCAGATACTGAGAACATCAAATCTGGAAAAAAAGTAAAAAATATATCGATAGTTCATGACTAACGATAGCAATCATTGATAGTCATGAACTATCAATATATCGATAGTAACTATCGATATATCGATAGTAACTATCGACTATCGCCCATGCCTAGTAGCTTCTGCTCCAAGAATCCAGATGTACAGCACAGTAAGGCTTGATTTCACAAGGTGGAGTATTTGAATATGGAAAAATGTGGGTTATTTGAATTTAGAACATACACAAGCCAATTTTCAGGCAGTGAAAATCCCATTTAATGAGCACGTATGTGTGTGGCGTGCTGAATGGGAGGAACAAAACATATTATAAGCCAAACATAGAATAAGCCATTATAATTCAATAATACAGCCAAATAACAGTAAAGAATAATAATACAGGTAGCTAAGTAAAGAAAAGGCTCTTGAAGAAAGTAAGCAATTGCGTCACTTTTGCCACAACGGGAGCTGTCAATGAGGACTTCTCGTCATTCCACTGAGAGAAATTCCTTATATCATCACCATAAAAATGGGAATTTTAATAATTATAAGTCGATTGACATTCTCATTTGGAATAAAAGACCTTGATGGGAGGTCTCATTAGTATCTAACCTCAAATCTTCAGCAAGCAATGGAAATTTATAATATAGTTTCTCAATAGAACTACATAGAGATATCTCACTATCCGGTACCTCTTCACTCATATCCACAAAATTTTCTTTAATGTCATCAGCAAAGGGTGTAAAATGTTTACATTTTTTCACTATGTTAAAACGTCTTATTTTAAATTCGCAAATGAAGTGTACATTTTGAGAAGATTCCGCATTAGATTTAAATTTTTGAACTAACTCAGAAATATATTTAAATTGATTAACCTGGCCTTGGCCATGAGCACAATTTAACATGAGAAGCCTTTGTATGCGAGATGTATCAGATTTAGAATCAGGCAGGGTCATTTAAAATAGGTTAACTTACAAAGAATAAATCAAATTTGGCCAAACAGCACGTAAAATTCATAAAACACGCAGGAAATACTCGCCATGGCACTTATTCCTGAGTTTCAGCACCATATGTTTTTTCGCAAATCACAAATTTTAAATTAACCTCACATGAATCCACCATACACACAGACAGACACACAAGACACGGCACCTCTCATGAATCTCAAGGGCAAGTGGGCATCTCATCTAGAGTAGCTTCTCCACCTGGAATCTAAATTGCAGAGTAAGGCTTGATTTCACATGTTGGTGAATTTGAATACGGAACAACCTCTATTAACTATATGAGTGAAGTGTACACATAACTACAGGAGCATTCTAATGGGTTACATTTGACTATAAAATAGCTAATGTGATCTAAAATTGATTTTCATATAATTAGGTCAGAGGTAATTTCTTATATGAATATATATTATATAAGGGATTTCTAAAATAATATCAAATTCAACTTTAAACCATTTTAAAACAAATTAAGTGTTGTTATTATATCATTTTCAAAGAAGAAGTCCACTCCACAAACTAGTCTATTATAATAGACATCAGAGTAGTTTTAAATATAAAAACCTCTAAGAAACATGGTTAGATAGTGTTATGGTTATGATATAACATATCAAGACGTTTGGTGCAATAAGGGCCCAGCCCAGGTGGTAGTTTTATATCTGCCCAAAATAAGACAAAAGACAAACATTTTGATATTCCCAAATGCCCTGTTTTAATGGTTTTTTTTTGTTTTTTGAACATCATTATTTTGCGTAAATAATATTTTTACTTCATCGGCAATCAAAATTGGTCCAATTAATTTTTTTGTTTTTTTTTGTTTTTATAACTAAAATAAAATATATAAATATAATTTTTAAAAAATGCTAATCTATGGATCAATTAAGTCAATACATCTTCCTCCTAAAATAAAAACAACAACTTGGATGCTACAGCATCCAACCATTTTGGTTCATAGTTCAACAGCTACCACATTCTATACTAGATGGAATAAGAACTGAGAAAAAAAAATGTTATCATTCATAGTTGTTTGTTCTTATTATATAATTTATATTGTTAGACTAATAATGACAGCAACGAATAGTAAATGTATTGTGAAGCATGTTAAGAAACAATATCATACTTTAGTTACTGCACTTTGGTGAACAGTAAATGTTTGAAACAGTTGAGGGCTATGACCAACAGTTTCTGGATGTTGAACAATTACTCGCACAGTTCCAGAACTTGTTCCATAAGCTATTTCAATCCAGTTTCCACAAAGGCCTGCAACCGTAAACACCAAATAATGTATTATATTCTGTAAATGAATGTTTTTCAATAGCAGTTTTATGCTTAGGCCTTGTATAAAGGATGGTTAGGTGAAGAAATAAAATGTACATGACAGGGATGTATGGTAAAGGAGCATGATCAAGAGTGATGTTTTACAAATGACTGTAATGGTTGGAAGAAAAGTGTAAAATTGTTTAAGGATTACAAGCTAAGTATTTAAAACACTACTATTGAAATCAGACTTCACAATGATGAATATCAGAGAGTCAATTCACCGAGGAACTTAATTTTCAAATGAAAAAAAGAGTAAGCAATAACTGGATCTATGAGACCATCTGGAGCTATTAGAGTGATACAAAAATGGACCCGATGACCTGGTGAGAACTCTTAAATAATGTTTTTGTTAAAAAAGAAAACAAAACACACACACAAAGCAAGAATAGTTTTGGTTGTTAATATTTTCTGAAAATAATTTATCGCAGATATTTTTTAAAATTATTTTTTGTATGCTTCGACTGCTTTGGTCATTAGTACCATTGAAAATTGTATCATTTTTAACATAAGATGAAGCAATTTTCATGAATTACTGCTCTTCTAAAATTCCTGTTATTCTGACTATTATCAGTTTTAGGGATTTAAAAAATGTAATGATACTTTGTACAACTTGTGTAAGTTCCTTTTAACATATTTTAACATACAGCAAGACTAAGATTAAACCTAAATCTAACCCTAAGTGACTATATATACTTGTGACAAATGACATATATACATTATGAGAAATAACCCACTCACAAGGGTCTCTCCGTGGTCTAGTGGCTAACGCCTTAGTTTCCGAAGCAGGAGATGGTGGGTTCGATTCCCACCGGCCCACAGTGTAACGAAGTAGTGGGGATTATGGACAAAAATCATTAACCACAAGTTATTTTCAAATAAACATTTTTATTAATTGGAATCAACTCAAAACAAGGATACAACAGAGATGGGCAAAATTTTATTTATAAATAAAAATACAAATTTATTCGTACTTCATATATTTGTAAATAAGAATATAAATAAATTCGTATTCATAAGTGTGAATACGAATTTATTTTTATTCACATATATTAAATATAAAAATACAAATAAAATTTTATTCGCAAATTTTCCTGCGAATACAAATAAATTAACAGAAAAAATTGTAAATAATCACAAAAAATGTGAATATTTACAAAAAATCAAGTGATTACAAAAAAAAAAAAAAAATCACATTAAAATATATGAATACAAATTAATTCCCATTATAATTTCTGAATAAAAATTTATTCACAATAAAATTCAACAATAAATTATGAATTTATTCGTATTAAGATGATATTACGAAAGTTATTGAAGTTTTTTTTTTTAAAGCCGCTTAACGTCTAGGTTGTCAGCGCCTAGATTCACTTCTTTTTTTTTTTTAAGGCGCTTAACCTCTAGGTTGTCAGCGCCTAGATTCACTTTTTTTTTTCAGGGACATTGTTTGTCATCTGTACCTCCATAAAAAAAAAAAAAACTGAATCTAGGCGCTGACAACCTAGACGTTAACACATTCACTGCCCATCAACATTTTAAAACTTCCTCAGGAGCCAACTACTTTTTTTCTTATTTTCATTAATAAATAGCTAATAGTATAAAGCATAATGAGTTAAAATGCATTTCTAATGACGCTAACATCCGATTTGAAGCACACCCCGGAAGCCGGGGCGAGGGCACCGTGCGAAGTCTCACCCCGGTAGCCGGGGCTTGGGCACCAACTCGAGTCTCACACAGTTACCTGAAATGGTTCGTATCATTGTCTTTGTTGGGAAATCTATTGTACAAATACCAATAAAGTGATATTATACTTATGCCCAAGTTAATATATTATGCTTTTATTGTATAAATAAACACACGATGTAGGTG
This sequence comes from Gonocerus acuteangulatus, assembly GCA_946811695.1. Classification (NCBI taxonomy): domain Eukaryota; kingdom Metazoa; phylum Arthropoda; class Insecta; order Hemiptera; family Coreidae; genus Gonocerus; species Gonocerus acuteangulatus. The sequence continues at coordinate 39,818,876 of OX328132.1, read as the reverse complement.
TAATTTATTTTGCATTATTATTTCATTTTATTTATTTTCAATTTTCCTAATTTATTAATAAAACCTATAACTATTTTTCATTATCTACCTTCTGCTCCTAATATCTTACAAACATACTAATCTAATTATTGATTCCTATACTTATACTAACAATTCTTACTTATAGTTACGAAATTGCAATATCAATTTTTTCAATTTCTAATTTACGTTCTAAAATTATGTCATGGATTTCCTGAAAATAAAGCGGTTTTCATTACTCTAAAAATATAAAATGACTACTGAACATTCAATAAAAAAAAAGTAAAATACCTTTTTCTGAACTTTTCGTTTTTAGGGTGATGCCCGAAAATCGTATCAGAATATTTTATTAGTATTTTTCTAAATTCTTTCTTCCATTTTTATAATTTAATGACATAAATACTCATAATTTCTTATCTGAAAAAACAGGAGAGGAGATACTACTTTCTGTTGCGCTACATTGACTTGTCGGCCCGAAAGTAGGAGACACTTTTCGGCCGACTAGTCAACGTAGCTTCACTTTCCGTAAATCGATTTTTAGTAAACTGAGAGATATATTATAAAGAAGACATTAAAACGAATAATTATTCATTTAATTAAACCAGAATTAAAGCAATGGGATCTGTTATAACTGTTAAGAAGAGAATTTTTTGCTTACGTAAATATTATAAAAAATGACAACCTTAAATAAAATCCATGACCGCTGTTGTTTTTTTCCACTACGTCCAGACATTCTAGGATCTAAAGAACAACGTTTCACAATAATTAACTCTACTGAATAATTATAAAAAGGTTTTACACTTTTAATTTATTGTTATTGGACACTCGTGTAAATATTGAAGAAATTGTCGTAAAAAAGTAATTTCTTCAGGAACCAATGATATTTTTACAAGACCACCACCAGATATTTTCACTTACCAATGCATAGAAACAATCTAAACCCTTCTGTGAGATGTCCAGCCTGTGCTAAAGCAATAAAACGGGATGTAGGAGGACGCCCCGGGAGCCGGGGCGAGGCACCCGACGAAGCTATAGCTCGCCCCGGCTCCCGGGGCGTGGGCAGTGAACGCGTTAAGCGGCATTAAAAAGAAAATCACCTAATAATTTATATGCGAATTTTATTGTGAATAAATTTTTATTCACAAATTATAATGTGAATAAATTTTTATTCTAATGTGATTTTTTTTGTAATCACTTGATTATTTGTAAATATTCACATTTTTTGTGATTATTTACAATTTTTTCTGTGAATTTATTTGTATTCGCTGGAAAATTTTCGAATAAAATTTTATTTGTATTTTTATATTTAATATATGTGAATAAAAATAAATTCGTATTTGTATTTTATAAATAAAATTATGCCCATCTTTGGGTTACAACAGTATAATAATGCAGACTATATGGCTATAATATTAATAGAAATAATATAGCAGGTAATAATATTCTTAATAAGAATATTATAAAATATAACATAACTGTAACATATAATGTAGTAATAAACTCTTTTTTATGTCTGCCTCTAAGGAACCCAAAAGGCCATCAGGGCGTGAATATCTTTTTGCTTGATAAAAATTAATAACAATTTCTTATAAGTTGATATATTGTTTCAACCAGTATTTATATAAGAGTTTATTCTCTGCGGTGAACACGTTCCCACTTCTTTTACATTTAATATAAGACTAAACTGGCAGTCTTTCTAATATTGCTTAATATTTCTTTAGGAGCACCCTGCAGATCAAATTGAATCGTTTGCCCGAGGATTGATACCGTTTTCTTGGATTTATCCACATTTTTTCAAATTTGGAAGAAAAATTAATTGTATTATGTGATGGATCTAAAAATAAAAATCTTAGGAATCGGCAAACTAAATTGCCCTCAGTACATTATACTTGAGGTAAACTTTAAGCTCTTAAAACCTTGGGATGTTTTCAGATGAAATTTTTTTGCTATGGTCTATCAAAATTTTGAACATAAGAAAAATGTCAAAGATTAATGAAGAATAATTCAGGATAAATAATAAGGGAGTAATTACCCGTAATCAATTATATCAGATAAAAAAGGAATAGTTTTGACGTAATTTCCTTCGGATGACTTAATAAAAACACGGTCCTATCTTCAACGAGAGAGGTTCAAACTGACTGTTGGTATAAAGCAGATTTTGAAGACTTTGCGTTGTTTATAATGCTGCTAATGTGTTTGTTGATCAAAATAAAACTAATATTTATTAGTTTTATATGATTTTAATTCCTTGAATAGTTTCAAAACTTAGCTAGAGGATTAAAAATTAAATATGAGAAAACAAAAAATCAGTTTTTTGTCCCTTGGACGTTACACTGTGCGGCGGCAGGAATTTTCTCATCTCACAGCTCATTGAGAAAATTCCTCACTGCCCCTTGGATGTTGGCGCTAATGGCCCAGATGCCTATGCGCCGTAAAAAAACAAGAAAAAAAATACGAGCACACAAAGATAATAAATATGTGTTGCACTACCCATTCAAACCCACACTAAGCGAAATCAAACAATAATTATGTTCACCCTTACAAAATATATATAAAAATAAATTTAAACATTTGAACATATCTAGGCGCACGGTAGTGCGCCAGGCCAAGTTCCGGCCTAAGCATACTGTGTGTATATTACAGGCGGTCTTAGAGCCGATTTTTACCCTCTCATAACTTTCAACCAGGTAAAGATAAAGTTATGAAATTTTACAAAGGTATTATACTACTAGACGTGAGTAAAACTGGAAATTTTCATAATTCTACATCGAATAGTTTCTGAGATATAAGCGATCGAAAATCGGGATTTATAGGACTCACTCACTGACTCATCAAAATTATTAGGCACTTCCCATGATGCTAGAGACTTTAAATTTTGCATGAAGATAGATATGAAGACGTTATTAAAGAAAAAAATCGAAAAATCGCGAAAAGTTGTGTTTGACTCCGCTTCCGGGGTGGGGGCGTGCCAGTTTTGTACTTCCTTCGGAAACCCATCATTCCGTCCGAAACCCATGATGTGGGGTATCAAATGAATTGTCTCGGTATGAAGAACCTATATTTGATGTTTTAAGAAACAATTAGACGCATATAGGCTCGGTAAAAATCTTATACCAGCTCTCTGTCTGTATGTTTGTTCCTCTTACATATCCGTACCGTTTGACCGATTTTGACCAAACTTGGGACACAGATGGGTCTTGATACGGGGAGAATCATAGGCTGGGTTAAATTGTCTATCAGCTGTCTGTCTACCTGTTTGTTCCTTATACAAATACACACCGTTTGACCGATTTTGACAAAATTTGACACAGATGTCGGTCTTTATCCGGGTAGTGTCATATGCTAGTCAAAATCGTCTATCAGCTGTCTGTCTGCATGTTTGTTCCTTACACAAATTCACACCATTTGACGGATTTTGACCAAACTTGGCACACAGGTAGGCCTTGGTCCGGGGAATGCACTAGGCTATGTAAAAAAGGTCTTTCAGCTGTCTGTCTGTATGTTTGTTCCTTATACAAATTCACACCGTTTGGCCTATTTTGACCAAACTTGGCACGCAGGTAGGTCATATTACACTGTTCTGCACGAAAATCCTCCTTCAAACCAAAACATGCTTTCTTACTGTTTTCAAATGTGCTGAACACGAATTTGAAGTCAGGTTCTGTCTATCACGCACAGTTTCTTGAGAAATTCTAGTTTTTTATCCAAAAATGTGAGTTTTTTTGTAAATTTGACGAATTTTTTTTTGGCATCAAAACATAGTGAAAAAAATTCAAAAGCCCGATGATTTTGAGCGCAATAAAGTATATTTGAACGAAAAAAAATTTGATGGGAATATTACAAGTGGTTGAAGAAATATGGCTAAAAGTGTTTTTTCAGTTTTTGATCTTGAGGCAGGGATTTGAAGACTCAACCAAGGACCTCACTTTTGAAGCAAAGTTAAATACTACTGAGAAAAAGGCTTGGATTGCTTTTCGAGAGGTATGTGCTAAGTTTTTGGGAAACGAAAAATCTAGAGACTACCGAAAAATAGTCCAAGAACTGCTTACTTCATATAAAACATTGGGATGCAATATGTCCTTAAAAATACATTTCCTGTATAATCACCAAGACTTTTTCGCCCCAAATTTGGGTGCAGTTTCGGACAAACATGGAGAACGATTCCACCAAGACATATCCAGAATGGAAAAAAGATATACTGGCAAATGGAATGAGAAGATGCTGGCGGATTACTGCTGGACACTGCAGCGGGAGACAGAGGAGGAAGAGTACAAAAGAAAAAAAAATACTCATTGACGATGTGTGTATATTTTTTGAGTTGTGTCATATCTAGTATTATACCTGATAGGCATGCAGGATTCAATTAATTATATTTTACCGTTGAAAAAGAAAAAAAAATCTGTTATAATAAAGACAATAATTTTCAAATACAATTTTTCATTTTTTCCAAGTTTCTCCTCTTTTCTCTCAAAATCAGAGGGTGATAGAATTTTTCTGAGTTCAGATTCGGACTCAGCACACCTGAAAACATGAGAAACAGGCAAAATTGTTCAAGGGAGGGGAGAAAAGTTTTTTTTTTTGCAGAACAGTGTTACCTATGACGTTTTGTACTTTTTGTTCCATCGAAATGCCATCATTCCTCCTGAAACCCATCATGTGGGGTATCAAATGAAATGGTAAGGAGAACCTATATTTGATGTTTTAAAAAACATTTCGACGCATCTTAACAAAAACAGTTTTGAATTCTTTCTTAAATGTAGTAAATAAAGTCGTAGGGGTTCACTGCATAATATACTTCAAAGCAGATACTAAGTTTTTCAAAGTTGAGCCATCTAAATTACAAAGTTTAGGATCACAAACCCAAAATGTATCGTCTTTGTTCTTATATTTTTCTTGAAGGCCTTCTGCACTTTCCCTATTGTGGTCTTTATCCTCGGGATAAGGTTCCCGTGTTTTACAGTGTAATAGTTTAGTTAAGAGAGCAATCAATTTGTCCTCTAGAGTAATGTCATCTGGAAGAGCTTCTAACATTTCTAGTCTAGTGATTAGATGTATGTAGGTTGATTATTGGTATCAAATATCAAGCAGTAAGGAGAACTTTATGCAGAATCCAAAGACCCTGGTTTTATATGAAGTACAAAAGCCAGTAGGTATGCGGCAACTAAATTCTATTTAATACTTAGAAAAAAGTAATTAGATCCCCAAAAAAACATAAATGTGAAATAGAGGCCAAGTTCCTGCCCCCACAAAGAAACACTCCCTTCCTCAAATATATCCCCTCCTAAAACCCCCCAAAAATGCCTTACCATTCTACACTCCAAAAAATTAGTATGAGTTGGTGTATTAATTCAACCAAAAATATTGGCCAATACAAGAGATGATACAGGAAAGAAATGTCCAAGTTCATTACTTAGAAGACCTCATAGTTACTTACTAAGAACAGTAAAGACACTTCAACTGACCTTTAAAAACAACAATAAAAATACTTATGTCCAGTTACTAAAACATCACTTTCCTTAACCAGGTATATTCTTAAACTTGGCAATGTTTAGTTTTTCTCTAAAGATAATTTTGGCACAAAAAAAACATTGCCAAGTTTAAGAATATACCTGGTTGAGGAAAGTGATGTTTTATTAACTGGATATAAGTATTTTTATTGTTGTTTTTAAAGGTCAGTTGAAGTGTCTTTACTGTTCTTAGTAAGTAACTATGAGGTCTTCTAAGTAATGAACTTGGACATTTCTTTCCTGTATCATCTCTTGTATTGGCCAATATTTTTGGTTGAATTAATACACTAACTCATACTAATTTTTTGGAGTGTAGAATGGTAAGGCGTTTTTGGGGGGTTTTAGGAGGGGATATTTTTGAGGAAGGGAGTGTTTCTTTGTGGGGTCAGGAACTTGGCCTCTATTTCACATTTATGTTTTTTTGGGTAAAATATACAAATAGTAATAAAGCTTTTTTTTTTTTTTAATTGGGTAAATGTTCTTTGAAATATGGCTGGATTGTTGAATCTTTAACCAAATTTTAAGGGTCCAGCCTTGACAACATTTAAAATACATTTTTTTTTATTTCTGGGATCTTCCCAAAATTTGAATATAGGTTTTTTTTAATGTGCTAAATACAAATCTGACATTTGTTTTGAAATCATAATCTTTTCTTCAGCACAGCTTGCAGACATCCTCTTAAGTAAAAATCTATGAATCACAATTATTCCTTTGATCTTTCAGACCCTCAAGGTTTTTGTCGTGTTCTGAGTAAAAGCGTTTCATCTCTGGATGAAATCAGCGCTATGTACAATTATGCATAGACACTGAACAAACCCAGAGGACTCATGATATTGTCAGATTGTAAGTGCTTCAATCATCAAGCAGCCATGCAACATTCCCATGAAATATAAAAGCAAAAGTAGGGATTGTCGAGGTTCGGTCACTGCTACTTAATAAAACTACATTTTATCATAAAAATGGTTTTATTGTGCCGACGTTTCGGCTTGAACTTCAAGCCGAAACGTCGGCACAATAAAACCATTTTTATGATAAAATGTAGTTTTATTAAGGAGCAGAGACCGAACCCCGACAATCCCTACCTTGCATCATCTACGGTCAACGATCTCCTCTCAATAAAAGCAAAAGTTGTACTTTAAATATTCATTGAAACTTCTTTAACAGTTATTCTTGACTTAAAAGAGAAAATCATTATAAATATATATATTGTTATGGAATTTCAAACTACAAAAGCCATAGTATACAAAAAAGGCGCGAGTGAGACGTGTTATTACAGGATAATAAGTAAACGCCAAAATTGTTGAAATAAACATATTTTTTGCATCTAAAATAATCTACAATTTTAATTACAAGTAAAATACATAAACTCACTAATTTTTTTAGGTTTATACACTGTGGGGATAGCAATTGCAATTACTGTATTCTGTATACAGTTTTTCTAGATGGCCTCAGCGATACTAACTCGAGTACTTCCTTTGCTGCCGAAAGCAGACATTCTCCATTATGATGCGGTGAAAGAAAGACACTCTCTACTATGACACGGTGAGAGAAGCACATTCTCCATTGTGATTTGCTGAAGGAAGGAGCTCCGCGTGTATCATTCATTGTCTGCCTCTGTTAGAGTGAAGTTGTGTAGTTCGGACTCCAACGCATGTACAATATTTCATACCAGGGAAACCTTATTTATAAATTATTATTTTGTTAAACGCTAAGATTAGCGAAGTGAACGTAATTGCCAGACTGTTGGCGCAACCTCACAGATATTGGGAATAAAAAGAAAAGACGTGTTCGTATGCAGAGGACCGGAAATGGTGTAAGAGAAAAGAAATCTAGTGAGGCTGTATCCAGCAATATTGAAGGTAGGAATTGCTATTTCACATGCATCTAAATCTTTACTTATTAGTGAGAGGTAATGTGTGTTCATGATTTTATGTTATATTCAAAAAATATTTGTGGAATCAAATAGTTTTTTGATTACTTAGAACCCACGAAATAGAATCTCAAAATATAAAAACTTTATACGATATAGCCGGGGCAAATTATGACTTTTTTAAATTAGTAAATTCTTTTCAAAGTAACTATAAAAATTGACTAACAAAATTATCATTAAATATTGTCGATCCAACGTGGGTCTTTACGTAATAAATTCTCTTAAAATTAAATATAAATATTTCCACATAATAATATCATTAAATGTTGCAGCAACGAGCTTTCTCCATTAAAATTATCATTAAAAAATATATAATAATATATATGTTATATTTACTTGTTTTAGGAGTGAGGTATACTGATATGGCAGTAATAAGGTCATGGGAAGGATCTCTGTACAATTTTGTAACCAGCAAATCATTATCTTTCATACGAAGAGGGAATTTTTGCATATCTGCAACAAAAGTTATACATGTATTCTATTAATCTATATTTTTTATATTAAATCATCTACATAAATTTGTAAATGAACTGTTATTAAAGTAAAGGTATGAAATGTAACTAATATTCCTGGAATGTAACTCTTCTTCCTGGAAAACCTATACATGCACTATTGCGTAAGAAAATGTTGAATTTAAGCTTAAAATAAAGAATCAAATTTTAATGGTGCAAAATCATTTTCTTTTTAATTATACTAAACTCACAAGATTTTCAATTATTCCAAGAAATATAAATTATAACAGCAATTAAATGTAGCTAAGGTTAATTTAGCATAGTTTCAGAGTGGAACTACTATCCCCAGGGTCATTTGGAAAGCTTGGAATTAAATTTTCTCGCTGGGGTTTATATGCTTTGTTGGTGAGACAGTTTGTCTCTCCAGCACTGCTCCTCCCCTGATGCTTGGAGGGCTGCCCATGGCCATGTCATCCTTTTGCTTGAAATTCATTCCCTTTTATTGGAAATAAGAAGATGTTAGCACTAGCTCACCAGTTCCATCATTCCACCTTCCGGGAACTTATTTTTCTTAATGATCTTGTTGGCATCTTCCACTGGGAGATTTGTGAATAGGGATTACACGTCGAAGCTACCCAACTAATATCATAATAATTAAAACCCTCCCTCCTTGAACCCGTACTCAAATAATTGTTACGCAGACTGATAAAGGCAATAAAACAGCACATTAAATGCTTATTCTCTTCTCAGATAACAGTACATACTCACCTATCATCAAGAACAAATCTCTCACCCCTCTCCCATTCAAAAAATTAACTAATGTATTGATAAACTCCTTTAAAATAAAGAAATAGACTAATTAACATACTACAGCCTTATTTCCTACAAGGCACAACCCCCAGATGTTAGGGACTCCCAACAATCCACTAAACGAAACATTCTCTATGTCTTAAAAAAAAAAATCAGTCCCATAATAGGCCATAAGGGCCCAGAGGGGCAGAAGCTGTAGAGGTATCTGATTCTTGACCATACGGCACACTACGGATGTAGTGTGGCAAGTAATATTTTCTGGCCACATGATTTTTTCCTTTGCAATTACCCATTAATAAATTAATCGAAGGCTGGGTTGGTCTAGGGATGGTCAGGTAGGCTGAATCGAACCATGAATGAAGACACTAGAAGATAAAAATCTTTAGTGAGTTCGGGATTTAAACTCAGGTCCTCTGGCATATCAGACCAGTTTTCTGCCACTGAGATAACCTCACTCCGTTTCTTTAAGTCTTATCATATCCTAAATCAATTTTCTTTTCCTAAAATATAGCAAAACTTCTCCTAAATCCTCTCCAAGCCCTTAGCCAAAAGCACTTCTAATTTCATCTTTGCGTCTCTACACCACACCTAACTGCAATAGCACTGTATTTTGCAAGAAAGAAAAAAAAAAACATAATAGAACAGAATATATACACATAAAAACAAAGACATAAAGACCGTCCTGTCCAGACACGCCATCACAGATGGACATAATTTTTATTTTGACAATTTCTTCATCCTCCCCACCTAATCCAACCTTGAGAAATGCCACCTTTTCGAATCCATATATATCCACCTTCAAAACAATCCCATCAACGATAAGACAAAGAATTTATTTCTTCTACCAACATCAACATTTTCCCTATCTTAAAAACATCCTGTTAAATAAATCTGTGCCCTCCAGTCTCAGTTCCTTTATCCCACTACTGCATTCCTCCGATGACTCCTTCACTATATCCTTTTGATGCTCATCCACGGTCATTTCCCTGGGCCTTTCCACCTTGTCCGTACCTCAATACCTCCTCACTTCTCTGCCTGATCCTTCCAGCCCTGTTGAAGCAACTTACAAATGGATCAGGTCTTCCTTTCCTCATAGGTATGTGCCCCTCCTCATTTTTAATTGTTTTAACTCAGCATAAAATTTTATCTAACTCCACTTCATGATAATCTAAAATTTTAAACATGTACTTTGAATTTAGTCACTAATTGTTACTTTTATCCTTTGTATTAATTTGATACAATCACTTTTATATATAATATATATATATATATATATATATATATATATATATATATTGTCATGACCGTCATCAAACACCACAATATATATATACATATATATTCGACTTTTTCTTGTTTCTTTTTCTGGCAGGGGGTCGATAAAGTAGTACACACTTTTTTCACTTTAACTACTTTATTTTGTATGTTTCGCCCGTCATGTTTCGTGCCTTTTCGCACCTCTTCAGGGGCTTTCCTATTCAACAATAATTTTTGTAAATCTTAAACTTATAATTTTTGTATACTATGTAATGATCTAAAAGGGGGTGCTCTAGAAAAAGTCAGTTTCTGGCATAGCAAAGAGTAGCATTCCTATTCAAAGTAAAGGCTAAGTTATATTCCATAAGTCCATCACAAATATTCTCCTTTGTCAATCAATTAAATAAATAAAAGTAATAAAAGAGATAGCAATTGGCAGTGCTTAGTTTGGCAGTATTTATTTTTTTTATTAAAAAAAGGCAGTGTTAAATAAAAGAAGAGTCCAAATGTATCGGCTAGGAGCGATAAGGCGTCGAGGTGGCGATCGCTGAAGACAAACACCCTTGGTGTGGTGGGAGTAACGCCTCTATAAAAAGGGCCTTCCCCCACCACTCGTTCTCATTTCAACGCCAGCCAAGGGCCAGAGCACATCCCATTCAACCACCAGAGGCAGAGGACCGAGGCTCGATGCAGAACCAGCTGGCCAGCCGACACCAAGCACTTCACCTGGACATGATGGCCGGACACCACTCCAAGAATTAGAAGCCGACCATCATTCTCCTCAAAATAACTACATGCAGTCTGCCTCTCCACTTCAAGAACATCATCCGCAAATAAGCTGAGTATAACTCACTCACTGCCAATCTTCAAATAAAATTGAAAAGCTATCTAAAATCTAATAATGGCCAATTTTATCTTTTTATATATATAATAATATTTTAAATATGTTCTAACATTTCTTAATAACCCAACATTGATACAAATATGTGAGTCAAGCAATTTTCTTTCTTATATTTAAGTTTATATCACAGCCATGCTAAATCTTAAATTATATATTCTTTATTCAATATAAGTCAATTTTTTCAAACTCTATTTTATTTATAATGAACCTTTCTCCTGGTATATAATATGGTCTCAACACATAAAAGGACAGATGGTAAGAAATGATTCTAATAATATATTTCTCATGCTTTTTATTTCAGGAAATTTATTAAATTAATTAATTATTCAAATGGTTTTATTCATAAATCCGTATGTGGTGAGTTTGGTAATTTTATATGAACCCTGAGATTTAAGGAAATTATACTAAAAACATTTCTAAATCAACTTTTTCTATATTAACTTTTAAATATATTCAATTTCTTTTTCTTGCCCAACCAAAACACCACAACTAATATATATCTATCCTTTCCTTAAATAAATTTACATATGAACATATAATATTTTATCTTAATCTTACCTTATCAGGAAGTCCTCTCGTCGTGTTGTCTAGCTTGAGTCAGGCGTAATACTGAAAAGTCATCTGTGGTAATGAATATGGCTGGTTTGGATCGATTTTTTAGCTATTTCAAAGGTATCGATTATTGGTAAAAAGGTATTCGTGAGATTTAATTTATAATACTATGAAAAATTTGGTGCACATTCTTTAAATCTGTTTTTTTATTTATGGCGGTGTTTGAATTTTTAATTATATAGATATTTTCTTTGATTTTTCTTTTTAGTGTGTTCCTTTCTTTATTTAAAATGTGAACGTCCCTAAAATTAAAGTTACGTTTTAAAGTTAGTGCGTGTTCTGTCCATGTTGTCCTGTTTTCGTTTGTGTCTATGCTTTTTGTGTGTTTAAAACTCAAGCTAGACAACACGACGAGAGGACTTCCTGATATGGTAGGATTAAGATTAAGATAAAATATTATATGTTCATATGTAAATTTATTTAAGGAAAGGATAGATATATATTAGTATACAAAAATTACAAGTTTAAGATTTACAAAAATTATTGTTGAATAGGAAAGCCCCTGAAGAGGTGCGAAAAGGCACGAAACACGTCGGGCGAAACATACAAAATAAAGTAGTTAAAGTGTACTACTTTATCGACCCCCTGCCAGAAAAAGAAACAAGAAAAAGTGGAAAATATATATCGTGTCATCATTCACAAGAATTTTTATATATATATATGTATATATTGTAATAAGATAAATATATTTATAATTAACTTTTTAAAGAACACCTGGACGATAAAGAACACCTGTTATGTATGGGGACGATTAATTTAAACTTGAAAATGTGGGTTATCGTATTTTAATCTCGTGGTCTTATAGGGTTCAGACTAATGAAGTTGTGATTTATATAATGCAATGACAATTGAAATATTAAATGTAACTTTAACTGTTAGGAAAAAAATTAATCTTTCTACAGATCAGTTATTTGATTTGAAATGTTTGTAAATAAAAATGTTTAATTTGAAATTGATTAACTCAAATGTAGTTTAGAGAATAAATGTTGATTTATTTATTTCCGCTCTCTTAGTTTGTCTTCCGGGAATCTAATTTAACATTGTGCCAGAATTGAAAATAATAGTTATGAGATTTCATTAGGTCCTAGATACACAAAAAACGCTACATTTTTATTTTCCTAAGTATTTTTTTACATAAAGGTAAGATGCATGTGCATGTCTGGGCCCCTGGGATTGATGACCAATTGACTCCTTATGACTTATGACTTTATTGTAATTATTACTAAATGATAACTTAAATAAAATATTATTTTACTATTAAGGAAGTTAGGAATTATAGAGTATGAGTATATGAAACTATGACAATTGGAATTTTATAAATTTATATAAAAATTCAAATATTATTAACCCATTAGCGCCGTGCGTTACTCTGTGGTAACACCAATAATATTTTTGAAAAAACAAGAAACTTTGGTGCTAATGGGTAAAGAAATTTGTTACCAGTTGAAATAAAAAATTTCCAGATCTAAAAATTCAAAAATCTGAGTTTTTCAAAATTTATTTATCGGAATGATTCCAAATTTTGAGCATGACAGGGTTTTATACAGGGTGTCCTGTAAATGTCTAGTCATATTGTGGGAGGTGATAGAGGACCCTTAGGGGAACAAAAAATGTTATGTGATGTTTTTCCGAATTCTTACATATATGGGAGAAAACGTCGTTTTATATTTTTTTCGAGACAAACGTGGTTTTTAGAATAATAATCTTTGTAGCTCCATCCCAGGTGGTTCCACTAGAAAGGAAGAGAAACCAATCGAAAGCTGAGTGAATTTACCATAAGACTAGTTGGGAGTAAACGTAGTAAAAATGAATGAATTTAAGTATGTCTATCTAACCAAAAGAAACCTATTCTAAATTTCCTGACTTTTTCTTCATATTTCTTACCAGCGTTACTCTTTAATGGACAGGATCTGAGATTTCCGGGTTTCAGAAAAACTTCTTCATTTAACCAGGTTTCCATTCAAGTATCACAATCCTGTGTTATTGAAGTATGTGAACAATTTAGGAACAAAAGTTTATAAAAAATCATATATCTGTTAAAAGAAAATTAAATTTTTTTTCTTCAGTTTATTCAAAAAGCTTAAAAGAAATATTTATTTTTATAAATATTTACTTAAATATTAAGTAAATATTTACATAAAACAATAAAAAAAAAATATTTCCAAAAAAAAAAAATAAATAAAATCCTAAAAGAGTAAATAAATAAAATACACATTTATTTTGAATTTGTTAATTACAGTAACTAATACCGGGTCCAGGAGGTGGCCATTAATGAACCCTAACCACACAATAACCCGAAAAATTATTATTTTGACCTAGATAACGCATTTGAACACAATTTTACAGGTATTTATAATTAAAAAACAAATGCTTTACCTTGAATTGATACTGATGGCCACGCTTGTAAACTGCCCGGGGATTCTCATGAGCTTAAGTGTGTTTGTTGTGGTAATTAAATATCCCATCCCTAATAAATAAGATGAAGATAGTCCTGTAAAATTGAGTTCAAATGCGTGATCTAGGTAAAATAATAATTTTTCAAATTAATGTGTTGTTGGGGTCCATTAATGGCCACCTCCTGGACCCAGTATTAGTTACTGTAATTAACAAATTCAAAATAAATGTGTATTTTATTTATTTACTTTTTTAGGATATTTTTTTTATTTTTGTGGAAATAATTTTTTTATTGTTTTAAGTAAATATTTATAAAAATAAATATTTCTTTTAAGCTTTTTGAAAAAACTGAAGAAAAAAAATTAATTTTCTTTTCACATATCCATGATTTTTATTAAACGTTTGTTCCTAAATTGTTCACATACTTCAATAACACAGGGTTGTGATACATGAATGGAAAGCTGGTTAAATGAGGAAGATTTTCTGAAACCCGGAAATCTCAGATCCTGCCCATTGAAGAGTAACGCTGGTAAGAAATATGAAGAAAAAGTCAGGAAATTTAGAATAGCTTTCTTTTGGTTAGATAGACATACTTAAATTCATTCATTTTTACATTTATTCCCAACTAGTCTTATATTAAATTTACACAGCTTCCGATTGGTTTCACTTTCTTTCTAGTAGAACCATCTGGGACGGAGCTACAATGATTATTCTTCTAAAAACCACGTTTGACTCGAAAAAAACAATAAAACAATGTTTTCTCCCTTATGTGTAAGAATTTGGAAAATCGTCACATAACATTTTTTGTTCCCCTAAGGGTCCTCTATCACCTCCCACAATATGACTTGACATTTACGGGACACCTTGTATATTAGAATCTAATTCTAAGAGGATGATTAATTTTTTCAATTTTTTAAGTCAACTGGTTCAATTTCCCCATGGCTAAATGGACCCCCTCTCCCCTAAATAAATGCATTGCCTAATAAATATATTTAATCTCAATTTTAATTCTAATTTAGAGTTACATTCAACACAAACCAAATAAAAAATAGTCATACCAATGTAGTAAATGCAGCCATCATTACAGCCAAGCAATAAAAATGAGCCAGCTGTGTCATAAGATGAAATAGGAACAACATCTTGAATTTGCCAGTGTTGTGTCATTGAATGCCAAACTCCAATCTTTCCAGTGGAGGACAAGGCAACTAACTGACTTCCAATAAAGAAGAGATATTCTACTCTCACTCCTAAGTTAAATATTCCTAAAAATTATGATATTATTTTTAGAGGTTTTTTTGTTTTTTATGAAGAAATTAATATATATGTCTCTCTTTCCCTCACACACACAAAGAGAGAGAGAGAGAGAGAGAGAGAGAGAGAGAGAGAGAGAGAGAGAGAGAGAGAGAGAGAGGGAGGGAGGGAGGGAGGGGGAGGGGGAGGGGGAGGGAGGGAGGGAGGGGGGGAGGGGGAGAGAGAGAGAGAGAGAGAGAGAGAGAGAGGGAGGGGAGGGAGGGGGAGGGGGAGGGGGAGGGAGGGAGGGAGGGGGAGGGGGAGAGAGAGAGAGAGAGAGAGAGAGAGAGAGAGAGAGAGAGAGAGAGAGAGAGAGAGAGAGAGAGAGAGAGAGAGAGAGAGAAAATAATTATGGTTCAAAGATTTTAAAAGAAATAAGAAAATCAAGAAATTAAATTTCTAGAGTAATGGAATGAATATAAAATGAAGCAGTACTACTCCATGGAAAAACACTATGATAATGTCATCTATCGACAAATCTCCAATAATTAAAAAACATTATGTAGAGAGAATTTATGAATGTCTATTGTCTTTATTGTGATCAGAACTTTTATTGTGATAAGAATGGCCTGCTGGACCAATGAGGCAATATCCAGTGGTTGATGGTTCATATATTATTCACAACATTGATATTTTATTCTTATTGAAAGTCCGTATAATAACAATAAGCATTCTCATAAAATGTGGTGGGTAATGGGGATATTTAGTTCAGGAACGACTCCTTCAAAAGAACTATGCAAGAAAAAGAACTGTTCGGAGCACTCTTCATTTTAGTGAACTATCGGTCTTTTACCCCCTCTTCACCCAACCAATGTTCACCCCACTCCAGAACAGAGTTAGGGAAAAATTAAATGCAAAGGTGATTAAGGATTAACAATTAAAAATTCAATCGCACTAACCCGCAATTACGATTAACAATTTAATTGTAATTGTGAACTCTCGCGTTTAACAATTTATTAATCGTAATTGCTAAATCTCGCAATTAATGAATATAGTGCCCCACAAGAAATTATGAGAGACAGAGAGTGAACTGGAAATACCATGAAGTGCCCCAGATCCACGCGGAAGTGACCCATGTGTGAATACAGTGACCCAAAGGAATTAATAGATACAGGGATTCAACTGGAAGTACTCAATAGACATTAGAGATACCCGTAAGTTATACAGGGATGAATTTAGTGTCCCACAAGTATTTATTAGAGACCGGAAGTGACACAGTTTGACCCGAGTGTGAAGAGAGTGTCCCAGAAGTGATGGCAGGGACTGGATATGAACCCTGACTAAATCTACCTTTGCATTCCCAACGGCCAACAAATAAACTTTGATGAAGGAGCACAAGAAGAAGGTGGGAAACTATAATCGGCCATAACCTTTACGAAATTATTAATGCCATTCATGAATTAAAAGCATCTGCTCCTAGATGAGATGAAATTCACAATCTCATGCTCAAATACACTGTCCCAGAAACTATTACACTTAAGATAACGTTCAATGAAATATGGGCTGAACCTGAATTCCCTAAACCGTGGAGAGAATCATTGTTCATTCCTATAATGAAATCAGGAAAAGACAAGGTATCTCTCCACTGATGTAGGCCTATCTCAGTAACAATATGCCTCTGTAAACTCATGGAGGACATAGTAAGCAGAAGACTTTGAAGGGCGATCCTCATTGGATTATCTAGTCACCCTTGAAGCTGGGATCTTAAATACCTACTTTGAGCAGAAAGAAGCTATAGGCATGTTTTTTTTTTTATGTTGAAAAAGATATGTTACCATTAAAAGACGTAATATTTTAAAGCAACTCCACCTCCCAAACTTTTTGAAGGAGGACTGCTTGGGGTATCATGAGGTGTGCATTGGAAGTCCAAGATAATGTTATCTAAAAGCACGATCCATTCCAAACTAGTAATATAATAGTAGTATTGTATAATCATCTACAAAAAGATCCCTTCTCTTCAACATAGATACAGTTATTCACATGTGGCTCTGTCTCGCAACAGGGGCCTTTAAAACCAGCCAATTATTTTTCCCAGTTATTTATAAATGTGACCAGAGTCACTGGTCTGAGAAATATTAAATTAAAACCAATTTATATTTGTATAAACAAAAATTACCTATATTCATCTTCACACCGTGCTCTGTTATACCCCATAACCTTACTTGAGTAGAATATGATATAGCAATCATCTTGGTAACTTCACCTCCTGTACCTTGACTAATTTTAGCGTTAACTGCTACTCGCTCTATGTCGTAATCTATATGTGGTGATGTAAAAACATGTTGCCATCCATGAGAATCTTTCAACCTACACAAAAGTAGAATACTACTCAGTTAATTCATAATTTTCATATATATTCCTAAATTAAATTATTTCACTGTCAATTATTATTCTTTGAATTGAATATGCTTGAATTTGATAATGTTTAATTTTTTAATAATTTTTAATAAGTATTCAATTAATATGAATCCCAAGCCAAAGGACTTATTTTGCTATTTTAATTCATAAATGTTCACAACTTACAAACTCAAATAGGCACTAATTAATTCTACAAAAGTTATATAAAAACTTTAATGATATTCAATATATAATTTTTGTTTACAGTGTCTGCATCTAGGCTATTAGCGCCAATATAAAAATAATATACAGCACCGATAATATAAATAACATATCAATAGAAATCAAAGTTATGCGATTGCCAACAAAACAAGCGCCATATCAGTCCCAAAACATGCCACGGCGGTCCAGAGTGGCAGATACAGTAGAGATATCTGATTTATGACCATATTGCACACTAGGGAGATAGTGTGATTGGTAATAAGCTCCAGCCAACTTATTTTCTACTTTGCTTTAACCCTTTCCGTATCAAGAGGGGTGCACGGTGAAGGGTTTTCCTGTACGGCCTACTCGCAACCAGCCTCGGCCCCTCAATACGGAATATTTTTTGTACTCTCGGTCATATCGCCTTCACTTTGACTGATCTCGCAGAATTAAAATTTGTCTTTCATAAATTTGATTTTTGATTTGTTTACTATCATTGTCAAGATTTGTTCATTTTAAATTCATTAGTAGTTTGATTTTTTTTTAATTGAATACAATTGTTTGAAAGAAAGCTGTAAAAAATGCATAATTTATACGTGTAAAACAAGTTTTTCTGTGTACGATTTGTTATGGAAAATAAACAAGTGAAATATATGCTCAATAACTACATCAATAAGTTCCCGATCCTCTTTTTTGGTCCGCGACTTTGGATAAACTTCGGCGGACCCCTGAATAGCTCACACGGGCGATAATTTCAGTTAAATGGCCTCCAGTAACAGTAAGGAATACTAGATGTAGCTACGGTACCGCTAGATAGCTCTGAAGTCGACAAATGAGACGAGAAAGAATGCGAGAATATGAGTAGCTCTCGACTGCTGGAGCAGTCAACAGTAGAGAACGTGTTAAAGGCTGGGAGAGCCTAGGAATAGTCTGGGACCCCGACTCCAACCCTCAAACGAGGACACTGGAAGACAAAATTTTTCATCCCCAGAACATTAGTTGAGTGCTCAATCACTGAGCCAAACTCGCCCTCTACACATACTTCTTATAGCAAATATTTTATTTCTAATACAAATAATGTTTTACAAAGAATTTGTGAGGGAATATGATATTGAAATTTTAGTCTTTAGGCTGCGTAATACTCGTAGGGCTAGATGATGCGGTGGTACAGGATGGTCTAGCGCCTGGAGTGCCTGTGTGCTGAATACTTTCGTCACACAATGTTTTGTCGGAAGATAATTCTCTTTTACTTTGCAGTCCACAAGTTCCAAGTGTTTCTCCAACGGAAATATTTTGGTATACATTATCAGAACCCTCATCGTTATCGGAAGAAAACTCCGCTTCACTTTCGCTCTCACACCCATCAAAAGTTAGAAAGATTTACACACACACACACACAATTTTTCACTTGAAAAGCAAGAAATGTACTGGGTAAATATGCAGGGTAAATTCCAGGCAAAGAAAAACAATGTTTTTTGACAGTAAAAAAAGGGAGGGAGCAGGTATACGTACAGGTAGCTGATTAGTTAGAAACTTAAGTGACAAAAGTAAAGTCCTATGCCCCCTATCTGCTTTGGACACTTCAGCTTCTATAAACAGCCTACAGATGGCAATAGTGCAAGGAATGATATAATATCTTGTAACAGCTAAGTGCAAAAGAAGAAACTGATATATCAGTTCGTAGCATTCGAGGCACTGCTCCCTCCAGACTGAAATATCAGTCCGTAGCACTCCCGGCACTGCAACCACCAGACTGATATATCAGTCTGTAGCAGCGTAAAGGTTAAAGTAGAGTGTATGCTGTCTGTGCATGCTGAATCAATTAACAATTCTGATTTTTAATGTATTCTGTGCAACTATTAATGAAATAAATGGAAATAGACATTGAGAAATAAAACAATACTAATAAGTAGATAAATAAAGATGTGTATTATCCTTACAATACTTTCTCGAAATAAATATAATTAATCCAATCATCAATAGTAATGGAAAAGCCATCTTTTTTGCAAATCCTTGTAGTTTTTTACACTACACTATTGTTATCTCTAATCCCCAGATACAAGGTTAATCTATTTACTTGAGTCCCGCAGTTGTTGTCTGCTTAGTTCACAAAAGCTACTTATCCTAGCAGCACTCTGGTGTGTTATAAAACTTATCAATGTTGAAATAAT
Organism: Gonocerus acuteangulatus; assembly: GCA_946811695.1. Lineage (NCBI taxonomy): Eukaryota > Metazoa > Arthropoda > Insecta > Hemiptera > Coreidae > Gonocerus > Gonocerus acuteangulatus. The sequence continues at coordinate 39,798,993 of OX328132.1, read as the reverse complement.
AGCTCTTTAAGAAAAAACAAATTAAAAAAGCTAAATACCTGTAGCAAACAACAAAATGGGCATATGCAACAGCAATACAGTGATGGTGAGCTTTGATGATCTGAACTCTTAAAGGATCTGCCCAATTTGATGCTAAAACAAAAATACTTAATGAATTTAAAGAGGATGATATCCAATTTTCAAATTAACAACTATTATATATTACCTTGATTTTGTCCAAATATTAGAGCTAAATCATTATTCACTACTCTATTTAAGGCATCATGAACATGCCTTAAATCAAGAGATGCCGTCCGAGAATGCCCAGAGCGAGATAAATTTCTTAAATCAGTAGAGCTTCTGGATCCCACTCTCATGTCCCATGAAGAATTTCGGGAATGAGCACGATGGGTGTGTGTTGTGACCACATTGAATGTACCTTAAATAAATTTAAATTATCATAACAGCAAATAAGTGTAAGTAATGAACAATACGTCAAGTTTTGACATGACTTGTGAGTTTTTATTGTAATGAAATAAACAATGTGAGAATAAATTCTCATAATTATAATAATATAAAAAAGGGAGCTATCTATTTAATTAATCAAAAGTCTATAGATAATAAAAATAACAAAAATGTTATTCTTAACATGAGACATGTGTAAGAAAGGTAATTCTGCAATGGCTTCTACTATCTCATTTTTCGCCAAACTAAAGTGTGTGTCTTGAGATGCAAGAATTAAGCTTTTTGAAGCACTGTGTCTATCGGTTGTGCTCTTTGGAAGTGAAGTTTGGGGTCTGAGGTGTTTGGATATTGTCTAATAATTCCATGTGCAATTTCACAAGAAACTCCTACACCTCCCTTCTAGAACCCCGGGTTATATGGTAAGGCTCGAGTGCGACAGGACAGCGTTAAAACATCAAGTACTCAAAAAAGCCCTAAACTGGATGTCCAAGAATCTGTGTACGCCTGCCACCAGATTGTCATAGAAATGTTTTAATAGATTATTAGCATTAGATAAAGCCCTTACAAATCGACTGACTTACAATTGGGTTTCACAATTAAAGCAAATTCTCAACGAAATAGGCCTAATTCATCTGTGGGACGAGAACGACTTCATGGCATTAGTAAAAATGAGTAAATTTGTTCTTGAGGAGCATGAAAACTTCTTCATTCAAGCCGATATCTCAAGAGCTTCCTCTTCTTCGTACCCAGCAATATACCGTAGCATAAAGCCAAAAATTGAGATGGATAAATATTTAAAACTTCACACAAATATTAAAAAAATAAAAATAATTTCACAAGTAAATTGTGTAAACCCAGAAAATCTGAAATTTTATTGAGAGCGAAGCGCCTACTCAATTAACAGAGGGGAACTATGTACGATTTTCAATAAGTATGAAAAAGATTTTAAACACTTCCTTCTGAAGTGCCCTATGTACAATGATCCTCGAAACACCTTTATCAAAAAGTACTTAGACCTCTCAATGCAGGATGAGGAGGCAATCAAGGCAATACTCACAATAGACTAGATAGATAAACACGACAATATTTATTATTATATTAATTTTTTTTTTTTTTTAATTAGGGTGCGTCGACTGCTATGGTCAATGGCACCATATTATATTAATTATTTAAATTTTAACGTCCATTATTATTAACTACAAATTTTGGGACAAGTTATCTATTGGTTACCAACGTTTTCTAGCAAGGATAGGGCTGATGCCTTTTCTTTTTTTCTAAAGAATAGCCACCACCTCATAGTGGGAATCGACCCCACGACCTTTGACACTGTGTTAAGTGCTCACGCCTTAACACTCATTAAAAATAAGAGCTTTTATTATAAATGAATATAACATATTGACATATTGACGGAAATAGATTTTTTAGAAATTAAGGATACTTAATAATTGAATAAGATTAAATAAAGAAATAACAGCACATTACAGGAATTAAGTGCTATTCACTAATTAATAATAATAAAATTAAATAAATAAATTGAGGAGAAAGAAAAATTAGTTTATATGCATCTATGTATAAAATGTATTAGGAAAATAATAATCATAAAAATTTAGTATAAAAGTCTGTTAGTTTTAGATAAGAAGAATGTTATTTATTATTAATTAATTATTATTTATTAATACTTTAACTCATGTTAAGGATATATTTTTTATATTTTTGTATAAAGACATTATAACCTCCACTATGTAATGTGAAACATTCACAAATACAATTTTTTTCTTCTTCTTTAATAAAAAAATTAACAGCTAAGTTAAAAACAATCATTTCTTTAGTGTAAGTGCTAGTGGCTAGACTCCGCACACAGTAGGGAAACTTACAGGTGTAGATTAGAGTCCCACCCTAGCAATAAGCTTGTTGAAAGAGGATCCCACTTTACCATCGATATTAAGAAAGTGGCAAACAGTAGATAACACAGTTCTAATAGCTTTGAAGTTGCTGTACAATATGTTTTACTGTTTAATTCGCAGTAATAGAATAGTTTTCGTTAGTGAATTAAATTCAGGGTCCCAGACCATCCCTAGGCCAGCCTTTAATTAATTTATTATTGGTACCTGCGAAGGCGAAAATCAGGTGGCTGGAGCATACTACTGACCATACTATCTGCCTAGCGTGCCGTATGGTCAAGAATCAAATACCTCTACAGTATCTTACCCTCTGGGCCTTCATGGCCTGTTACGGAATATATTTTGATTTTTCACAGTATGTTGCCACATGAGAGTCATGCGTTGTTGATATTTGGAGGAGAATCACATTAAAAAATAGTTTTAATTCAAATAAGGACATTACTCGGATTTCTTCTCAGTTATTGCTACTTTCTAATCATAACAAACCTGAAGCATTTAAACTAGCAGACATACTTTCAGGGGGTCGTACATTGTTGTTAGAGATTTGCACTGTCCCACGAGGTGGATTTGTTGTTGTTTCATTACTTTTACTGCTTCCAACAGCACTAGGATTGTTCTGATTTCCGGATTCTGGTGTTGGGACACCTGGTATAAAACAAAAATACAGTTTCTATAAGTACTTTAAGTTTCAGTCAGAAAGCTAGGATCAAAATTTAGAAACTACAATAATTCTTTATTAAACAATGGTTACCCTATTTTTCAATATATTTCTATGTGGCAGAAGGTCAAATTAAAAAAAAAAAAAAAAAAAATGCTCACTTTCTTCGCTACTCCTTTATTCCACTCTACATGTTTCACGTCTCTATGACACCTCTTCAGGAGCACTTAAACTAATTTATTATTATTATTTAAGTGCTCCTGAAAAGGCGTCATAGAGACATGTAACATGTAGAGCCGAATATAGTAGTAGCGAAGAAAGTGAGTGTTTTTGTTTTTTTAAATTTGACTTTCTGCCTCATATAATACAATAATTCCAGTTGCCAAAACAAAATATACACATCAAAACCACACAAATGTATTGTATATAAACACTAAACTCAAGAATATAAAAGGGCAATAGAATAGGGGTTAATAGTATTCTATTAATTTTAGCGAGTTGGATTGACTAGAGTTCTGACTATCTTCTTGAGCGAACGGAAACGCATAGCATGTATGCCCATAATGTGAAATAGATATAAAATATAAATACTTCACAATTACCTACAAAAGTAATCTGTGAACTACTTTCAGATAAAGAAACCACAAAATAAAAAAATTAATTGTATAACTAAATTTTTAAGTTCATATTATATAAATGATTATAGAGAAAAGGAAAGCATAAAAACTCACTAGGTGCAGGAAGGCAACCATAGAATAAGACATCACCGCAAGAAGATTTATCCAAATCTTCACATAATATAAGTCTTTTGACCAAAGGTGTAATGCCATAATATTCTGCTTCGTGTCTAAGAGGGCAAATATCAATGTTTGTGATATCTATATCACGAGTCCTTAAATAATTCAAAATATTTGCAAACAACTTTGGATCTCTATCAATAAAAAAAGCGCCAGTCTCATCTTTTAGGCTTGATATTCTTCCGCTCAAAAGTGCAGTGAAGAATGAATCCGGGATCCATGATAAAGTCTGCTTTGATGTGGAGAAACTATAAAACAAAGGTAATACCTTGTAAAACATTACATAATGGCAACAAAATCACAAATTATTAGTACTTTTTATTAATAAGAAGCCAAATTAAATTTTAAGTAACAATAATGTTAGTCTTTATTAACAATATGAGTATAAATAAAGAAATGAATATTTACCGACTCCCGCCAACATTAAGATGTATAATATCACCACTGGTATTAGTAAAAAAATTATTCATAATAAAATATTCTAGTTTCATTCATTATCTGTGATTGATGATTTAATTACTACATTCATACTACAGCTACTTAGTACTTCATACTCCAGTTGCTAATTTACTACAATGATAGAATTGGAAAATGTACGTTAACAGAGAGTGCAACGAATCCCTTTACTAAACTCACTAATAAAGAAAGGTTACAAACATAGCAAAGAGATTCGAAAATCAGTATCATATAACATTGAGTTAGTAGGGAGTCTAAACGTAATAGATTAAAGACTAAAATCGGCCATTTTAGTGCGACCAATGATGCGCGAAAATTTGAATTTATGAATATGATTGTAAACAAACAATGAACTTGAACGATATCGTATTCTCATTGATTTATATTTATATTAATGTGTTATATAATATGTGTCATTTTTAATATTGCATATTTAAAATGGTACATATTATTAAAATTATTTTTAAACCTTGCATTCCATTCGCGATAAATGTTCGAACTAGTCTCGCTAAACCAGGCGTTCCAACCGCAGATGCCTTAGTAGGAACATTTCGTTTCTTAGTAGAAACACAAGTTCCTGCCTCAAAAACGAAACATGTATGCCTTCTTCGACTTCCATTCAATGACCACGAAACAAATGTTTGGCTAGCGAGGAAGGGAAGGTTTTCTATGAATCCTCCCCATTCCGGAGCGGCGGATTCGTCGCTCATTCCTCTCTGAGACCGCCGGATAAAGGAGAGCGACGACTAAGAGAACGCCGGATAAGGGAGAGTAAACTGTAAATTAGTTTAAGTGCTCTTGAAGATAACCACATACTTATCTTAACGTTTTTTGTGAATTTTGTTCATACATAATTCCGACTACTTTTGTGAACTAATATACATCCATACTTTGGTTGTTTTTACTAATTAATATATGTTTAATGTTTGAAATTTTGCTTATTTTCATCCTTTATATATGGCGTTCAAATGTGTGAAAGTTTATTTTTTTTTTAAGCTACATATTACATAATTTGAATGAAATACCGAGACTTTAGTTTTTCCGATTAAAAATTTTGACAGATACTGTATATATAAAAATAATTAAATGAATAAGCAATAGTATCAAATTTGTAAGTATTTGTATATGTATATATATATATATATATATATATATATATATATATATATGTGTGTGTGTGTGTGTGTGTGTGTGTGTGTGTGTGTGTGTGTGTGTGTGTGTGTGTGTGTGTGTGTGTGTGTGTGTGTGTGTGTGTGTGTGTGTGTGTGTGTGTGTGTGTGTGCGTGTGTGTGTGTGTGTGTGTGTGTGCGTGTGTGTGTGTATATATATATATATATGTATCTGTTTATCCATTTGTTCCTTGTACAAGTTCACACCGTTGTACCGATTTGGACCAAACCTGGAAAATTGTTTGCAACAACATGCATTTTTAAATTATCAAACGTGACACGACGCCGGTCTGATCTCATAAGGTGAGTATACAGTGGTTGGGTCACCGATCAGGCCCATTTTTTTCTGGTGATTTTGCATTGATAAATAGTCGACACTTGTCCAAGCGTTTCATCAAATGCGCCTTAGGAGCTAAGAAATTAAATACAATAGGTTGAAAATTTATTATTTTATATCTCGAGAGTAGATTAAAGGAATAACACAATTGTTAAAAAAATAATTTATATATATATATATATGCTTATCCGTTTGTTCCTTATACAAGTCCACACCGTTGTACCGATTTGGACCAAACCTGGCACACTGGTACGTCTTGTTACGGGGAGTGTCATAGGTTAGGTTAAAAACGTCTACCAGCTGTCTGTCTGTATGTTTGTTCTTTATATAAATTCACACCTTTTGACCGATTTTGACAAAACTTGGTACGTAGGTAGATCTTGATACGGGGAGTGTCATAGGCTAAGTAAAAATTGTCTATAAGCTGTCTGTCTGTATGTTTGTTTCTTTATTGGGGATGTTTCTGCGACCTGAGGTTATTATTTTTGTGATTGAAGATACCTCTTCTTGTGTAGCTTCATCTGTCCAAAGAATGGTTTCTGAAAAATACTCCTTTTCTTTGAACAACATTTAATATGAATTTTAATGTTTATTATAAAACAATTGGGACAAATAAATAGGTTTGATTTGTTTCATATAACGTAAATAATTCATAACAATGAAAATCTTTAAGCGTGAATAACTCTTATACAAAGCGCGAATAACTCTTAAACAAAGCGTTTGCGGACATACCTTCAGAGGAAATTTTTTTGTACTTCCCCTTTCTACCTTATTCTCCTCAGTTTTCAGCCTTCGTTGCGGGCCCTCAGAAATAAATATAAAGACAATAAATTAGTTTTAAATATTGCAACCTTTGTACTTGCAGATCAATATCCATAGACTAATTTCCTTTTTCTACAGTCCATTTTATTATTGAGTTTCTGAAATTACGGAAGATAAGATAATTAACAATATTCCTTGTCAGTCGGATAAGTCAACAGAAATAATTGTAATGATAATTTTTTGGAGCGCTCTCTACTTTAAAGCAGACAACTAAAGCAGATTTAGTTTTGTTTTCCCTTGTAACCTTCCTTGTTAGTCTTTTGGAGGGAATTTTATTGACTTGATTCAAGGATTCAGGTCGAACGATTTTCCATATAGTTATAGGTATTGAAGAGTACAATTCAACTTCAGGTAACAGTAATCTATTTTAATACTAGTACATTATTATTTTTTTTAAAAACAAATTTTGAATTTCAACTCTTTGGAACTTTTTTCATTTCCATTAGTGCTCCTAATTTAATTTTAAATCATTTACAGGATCTATGTAAATTAATATTTGAGATGGATAAATGGTTTAGTAAAGGCCGATAATATAAACGTAACTGTATTTACTTCTCAATGTCTGTTTACTACTTCATGTGTGTCTTAGCTGTCAATAGTAGTGTAATAATCATAAAGTTATTCCTCAAATTCGATTACATTTCTAACTTGGCCATGTCAGAACGTGTTACTTCGTACAAAATATTTATAAGCATCTAATTTCATAACTTTAACAACTATTTACAATGATATAATAAATTGTGTTCTAGATTACATCAACTTTATTTCAATAAATTTGACCTTTAATTGCTTTCTGTACATTGAAAAAAATTTCAAGCAGAGATTTTTGTTAGTAAGTGTATATTCTTTCTCACAAATTGTAAAACTTGTTATACTCACAACAATGGGATTCTCATTATTTTATGTTTTTAAATCTGCTTTGCTGGACATAATTATAATAATTTTTTAGTATAAAATAGGCTTTATTCATTTTTTTTCTTTATTTGCTGTATGTAGAGTCTCCAATATAAATTTCCTTTAAGAATTAATCCCTGAAATTTTGTCGTTGATAACAAAATGCCGGTTTTATTCAATGACATAAATTGCTTTTGAAGTTTAATTTTAATTTATTACCTATATTTTTGTGAAGACCAAATCCAGTCACATTTACTAGTGTTTGCAATGATTTTAAATACTTATTTTGATAAATATATTTATGTATATCATATGTTTTCTAACTAATTCTTAGATAATCTGTATTTATAAGTAATGGCCTAAATAAAAATTTGAAGAATATAGGATCTGAAATTATATAAAAAAAAAGTAGAAGAATATATTTCAGCAAGGAATATTTATTTATAAAAAGGTTAATATTATAATATAAAAAGATCAATAAAAGACCAATTATTTACTAGCTGCAGTACTTACATACTAGCTTCACCAGGTTAGAGAGAAGTAGGTCTCGTTCTATTTCTATTGGCTTATTCCTATGTACAATTCGATTGGCTGTTCTTTATAGTAACCATTTGTTCACTCATTGTTTTTAACACGATTCTCTTTTAGATTTGTGTTTTTTACGCAAGTTCTATTCATTGTTTCTCGTTTGAGTTCTTAGTGTCCTTTGTGCTGTTCTTCTTTCGGCTAAGAAGATGAGTCTTTGGGATTTACCTACTACTGAAAAAGATGCCATTCAGGCAGTTGGAAAGGTTACAGAACTAACCTTCCCTAACTTTTCTTAACTAGCATATCAGCCCATTTTACACCGAAAAAACAGTGATCCATATTATGAATGAGTTGGATTGACTAGAGCATAGCTATTATGCCATTAACATAAGTTATATAACCTAGGAAACCAGTAGCACTTATGTTAATGGCATAATTGCTATGCGTTTCTGCTCGCTCAAGGTTATATCGAAAGTCTAGTCAATCCAACTCGTTGATAATATTAATAAATGGTCCTTCCATCACCATATTGCCACAACTTCAATTGAATTCTCATTTCATAATCCAGATCACTGAACGAGACCCACTTCTCTCTATCCTGGTGAAGCTAATTTCAAGAGACCCTTTTTTTAATATCATTCTATTCACAAATAAAGGTTAATTCACTGTTCAATAAAAAACATATGATAGAAATACATTAATAAAAATCACTGTTTTAAATCACTACAGATACTTAAAAGTAACTGGATGTGGTCTTTGCAAAAAGACCCATTCATTTGTATAAAATTAGTGTAATTTTGTCGAATAAATCTGATCCAGTCAAATTCTCAATGAAATACACTTTTGCTATTAGATTCATATTTACACGAATAAAGCAAACTGTTATAATCCGTTTCTAATGTATTTTGGTCCAATTTACTGAACTGGCTTAAGTCCTTTGAAACTGGGTTGGAAATTTGAATTTGGTAAAAACAAATTAAAAAATACTTTATCAATTTATCTCCAACCATTTTTATACATAGGATTTTGATCATTTATTATTAATCTTCTCATGTACAATTGTAAAAAGTAAATTGGTATTGGATGCCTGTAGGGAGAAAGTCAATTTCTTTCATTAAAATGTATTCATTAAATAATGATTATTTATATCTTACAATATTACTCTTGAAATGAATCTGCACAAAGAATGTCATATTGGGAAATGATATTCCCTTTTTGTAGTTTTGAAGAAAGGTCTCTGATGTAGAATAATTGAGTTGAAAGTTAGGGATTTAAACTATTGATTTTTCTTTTGTATTATTAAATGTTAAGTAATTTCCTGGGAATTACATGTGTTATTAATAAGTAGGGAACAGATGTTTTTGTATTTACATATTTTTTTCTGATTCTTAAACCGTAATTGTTGATGTAATCCTGCACATTTTAAAGTATTTAAACAAGTTTTTATTTTACATATTTTATCAAAAATCCATATTTTTACATATTTTGCTGTAAACACATATTTTTGCTACGTATTTCGATATTATTTTTATTTTGTAATTGAAAAAATAAAGGGGAAACCGAGAAAAAAAATTATGCTTTCCCTATTGAGTCTAGATCACGGTGTCTTTTCTAATTGCAAGAAGCAAAGCATGGCTGGTAACCATGCTTCCCGGTGCTAATAGTCTAGGAGCAGTTGCGTTATAAAAAAAAAAATATAACAAATTTTTTTTTAACAATTGTATTATTCCTTTAATCTACTTTCTTAAACAAATAAATTAGTGAAAAAGCCATGTTGATATAATTTCCCGAACTCGAGATATAAAATAATAAATTGTCAACCTATTTTATTTAATTTCTTAGCTCCTAAGGCGCATTTGATGAAACGCTTGGACAAGTGTCGACTATTTATCAATGCAAAATCACCAGAAAAAAAAATGGGCCTGATCGGTGACCCAACCACTGTATACTCACCTTATGAGATCAGACCGGCATCGTGTCACATTTGATAATTTAAAAATGCATGTTGTTGCTAACAATTTTCCAAAATCATGCTCATCTTCTGTTTTCCCCTTTTAAAACGAGTTCCTATTTTTTATTTATTTTTCATTATGTTATAGAGTTTTAGTTATTTTTTTCTATATATTTTTAACTTTTCTTCTTTTTATTTATAATAACCATTTATAATAAAATTGTACTAATTATTTTTGCTTTTCTTTTCAATATTTTATAGTGTTTTAGGTATTTGTTTACTACATATTTTCAATTTTTTATTACATATTTCATTATATATAGTTAAATATATATGTACATATTTTCAATTTTATTTTACATGAACATCCGTTCCCTAGTGATCTTTCTGGATGGAATCTTTTTCCAGTGGTCTTGTTCCTCCTTTCTGCCCAATATTTCGCCAGTTTCCTCTCCGACCAGCTCATTCCCTTACCAACCAGTAAGGATGAATGACAGCCAGAAGAAGCCGGAGAGAAATCTGGTGAAATATCGTGCAGATAGGAGGAGAAAGACTGATTGAGAAAGATGCCTTATCACTACGAAACAAAAATTAATATCCGGCGTTTTCTTGAGCATTTATTTTATGTTATTCTGTTCACTTTGATTTATTTTTCTCCATATCTAATTTTCTGATGTAGACTGCCATATCATGCCAAAACCATTCATAATCCATAAATCTCTCCCATCATTTGAGCTGCTTCTTATTCATCTGAATTACAACTTCTATCTAAGAACTTAATGACCAGGTCGTGAACTGCATTACATACATTTGTATTTTCAGAAATAGCCCCTTCTAAGGATAAAATTCATGGCTTCCTAGGATTTCTCATAATGAAGCCACAAGAAAAAAATATGTTGTCTTATCTCTTTATCATCATATTTATTTTCCAATCATTTAGTTGTATGTGTGTGTATATAAAGTATCTCCCAAAAGTAATAGGAAAAAATGAAATATTGAAATTAAGCTTCCAAGTATTTATCATAACTGCTATGCTCTTTTTTTTTTTTTTTTTTTTTTTTTTTAATAGGCTCATAAAGTTTCATTCCAAAGAATCAAAACAAGCAAAAATTCAAGCAAAATAATTTATTCGTAGCAAAAAGATAAGTAAAAATAGATTAAAACATAAAATTCACAAGGCACAATAGTCATCTTAATTATCATGTTTCCTTAATTCCAAGTCCTTCTCCGGTCGTACTCCCATCAAATTTGCTCTTTATATGTAGGAGATAGTCAATCCTTGCCCTAATGTCCCCACATCTGCATGTTTCACGTCAATAACCAACCGCGAGCATAATATTGTATAGGCTAACCCGTCTACTTGTCGCTTCTATGCAGAAAAAGGGCTGTAAGTTAAAAGAAATCAGCCAAGAGCCCAGTAAGCCTATTTCAATGGTGTCAGATTTAATAATAAGACTGAAAATGGAGGATAGTTCGGAAAGTGGACAGAAAACAGGACACCCTAAACTGCTGTTGGAAAGATGTGAAAGAAGAATTGTCCTACAAGTGAACCAGGATTCCTTTATAAATGTTCCTACCACATGAAAGGGGCTGCAATAAGGAACTGGAATGAAGGTAAGCCCAGAAATAATAAGAAGGGCTCTTCGGATAAACTATTTTAATGGTATGGTAGCTATGAAAAAACTTTTATTAATTGAGCTAAGAAGAAAAAGCCTGACATTTGCTGGAATAATGTTATACTTGCATACAAAAGGAAGTTCAACTTCAACAACACTGTAGGCAAAGTTACAGTGCGTCAAGGACTTAATGAAGAGCATATTTTGAGAATCACAATTATATCATGAAATTTAAACAAAATACCAAAACTTTAGTTTTTCTGATTACTTTTGGGAGACACTGTATATATATATATATATATATATATATATATATATATATATAAACACACACACAAACCTAAATCATTTTATAATTAAATAGTATGTTAAAGATATAAAACAACATATTTTTGTGCCTTCATTATGAGAAATCCTAAGAAAATATAAGAGTTTTATCCTAAGAAAAGGCTGTTTTTGAAAATCCAAATGTAAATAATTCTGTTCATATCAAACCCTGCATCTGGCGAGTTAATTTTTCTAAATCTAAATATTGGAAAATACTACTATTAATTTTAAATTTTACTGACTACATTAAAAGGTTTATGTCTAATTAAAAGGTTTACTCTATGTTTACTCTTAAGTATTTGTAGTCCATCAGGGTTTAGTGCAGGATAATGAATACGAATATTTTTAATTTGCATTTTTTTTTTTTATTTCATTGAAATATTATAAGAAAAGATGATGTAATTAAATAAGTTTATGTATGGTAATTTTTTGGTATTAAACCCTTATCTGTTCAAGTGATATGAGGAGAATGAACCACCTTGTATGGAAACTACTTCATCACAAACATTATAGCGTTGACGTTCCCAAATTCACCTTGAAGGATGTTGTGTCATTTATTTTATTCCTTGATTTAAACCTTCATTAATATGTCGAATATTCACTATAATTATATTTTGACTGTTTAAAATGATAGTTAAAAATCAATATGACTTTGATATTGATATACTTCTATCGTTCTTGAATACACGAAGCCTTATCTTTGTTGTGCTTTCATGCTTTCAAAAGATAGAATTCTGTATTTTTTATGCCCAAAACTTTGTTTTTTAATTTGAGATTTTATCTGTAATGTTTATGAACTGGATAATTGGATGAGTATTCTTCTAAAATCTATTTTTTTCATTTTTCCATCGGTTTTAAATTTATTTATTCATTTGTAGGTTACTTTTTTCTTATTAGGAAATATTTGGAAACCCTAAAATATGACAGCCAGAAAACAGGCAGAAACCCCATCTGCTAGAAAGGTAATCTATGGTTATTAATTTCATTTTTATTTTTTATTTGATTTGAGATGAATTTCTTTAGAATAAAGAATTGATCTGTTTAATGAAATAAACCAATTCCAGAGAAGAATTTCTGCCTCTCTGGAGGTTCACATGAAGACATATTATTTTTATATATATATATATATATATATATATATATATATATATATATATGGTAGTTTGAAATAATATCTGATATTTTTGCTTAAGATCCAACAAAGACTTTAGAATATAATATATTGACATTTAGGACATTGAATTTAGGATTGGTATTTAGAATAACAGAAGAAATGTTATATTTGGTGTAGCTTACAAAACATAACAAAATATGTTGTATATCTTGATTAAAACAGCCTCATAAAAATGTATTACGTTTGGAAACATTTAACTGCCAATACTATATGAAAATGTATTAAAAACACAGCCACACACACAAAAAAAAAGTTCAGACCCAGAGAGCAGACCATGTTTACTATATGTTTGTGGTGTCGCTGAATCCCAATCTGGGGTCAGAAAAACCCCTGAACTTTGTTTAAGCCTCGTCCCCCGAAACTCATAACTTAGGATATTTTACATTATAATCTTTTTATTCAAGTCGTTATCTAGAATAAACGACTATTTCCTGTGAACTGCCTTTTAGTGCTCAAAAATACAAATTTTTAAGACCTCAACAAACTCGATTTGTCCATTTGGAGCCATGTTACAGCCATTTAAATATATGACTTCTCAAAATTTTGCAGTTTTACTTTTTTTTGAGTATTTAATATGTTTTCTGATGCAAACAATAATGAAAAATAGACCCAAGGTCTTCGAAGGCGATTCTTGAACTGATGAAATCCTTAAAATCCCAAAATACAACCCTTAAAAAATTTACCCATTTTTGATTCGAGCAGTACATAAATTGAAGTAAATTAAATATACGTCCTAAAATAAATTAATTATGCTTTTATTTTCGAACTATTTTTTGTATAAATTTGCCTACAGGTTAATTAAAGTGTCCTCTATCCATAGGAAAAAGATATGACCTTCCAAGTGGTACTCATTTTCAGCGGTTTTTATAAAATAAGTTTCGATTGTTAACCTTGTTCTTTGGGATTCCTCTTAAAAGCCAAGTTCAATTTTTACTTTCATATAAATTACACTAAATAAAGAGTTTTCTTCCAAAGATTATGCACATTTAAAAGTCTACAATATTTTTTATTTAGAATTTGCATAGTTTTATATTAAATGGTTTACTGTCGGCTTTGTAAAATTCATTAATATAAACCTTTTTTTCCTTCCCTAAATATTATTTTTTCCTGATATTTTTATGATTTTGTTATTTTAGAAATATAATGGAGAGTTGCATTAATTATTTAAAAATGATATTTTGCCTCTTCATAGATAAGTTTTATCTATTCTCTTGGAAAAATGAAAATTATTCTCATTATAGATGCAAAGTAAAAGAAAAAAAAAGAAAAGAGTCACAATACACATAAACTACATTTATTTCTTCACTACATATTTCACACCCTCTTTGGTGCCTCTCCAGGGAAATGTGAGAAGGAAGTCTCAATGTGGCCAAATTGAAGCTGTGGGAGTGGAACATGTAGGGGAGAAATTAAGGTTGTGAATGTGTTTAGTGAAATTTTTTTTTGCCTTCCGCCTATAAAAATAATTTCTATATTTGAGTAAAGGATCAGCTAATTATTAATTATGAAAATTATTTTAATGACTGTTATTATTCTTAAATATTTCATTTTTTTTATCCGATTAAGAATGGATCACTTAAATTAGATTAATAATAATACATTTAGTAATAGAATGATGGTCCACATTGGGTGATTAGTGATAAAAATTATGTTCTTCAACTTGTCGGGTCTTATTTCATTGAAATTTCTACGTCAACTAGTTCTAGTAAAGTATATTGGCCTTCTTCTATGTACATATGTGAATGGATTGAAAGTGCTGCAAGGCATGCCTCTCTTGAATGAATCAATCCCATCTCCACATTTTGACTTGAATTGCCTGTGTATTCCTTGGTTAGGATATTTTTTTCTGTTGACTGTTATGTGGGTACACAGTCAGTTAGCCTTCACTGCCAGTGGAATGTTGAAGAGACAGGGCTTCAATTATTAATAACAAAATTAATACCATGTTAAATAATCGTACTGTGCTTTTATGTATATTATTCTGCATATAAATTATATCAGGATTTTTTACAATTTATTGTAGAAGAAGCCCCAATTATTTTTTGCCTTAAATTAATAATAATAGAGTTTTATGAGATTCACTCCTTTGTGCATATGACTTTGTAATTTATCATAAATTATTTATGTAAAGATATTTACTACTAATTAAAACAAGGTGGCAATTTTTAATAGATTATTAATATAATGCTAATTCCTAGTGACATATTTGTGATATGCTCTACATTTTATGTACTGAGTGTTCTAAGATAGAGAACAATATGCTATCTGAAAGATTTGATTTTCTTTTGTTTTTACAAAGTGATAGGAAGATAAGGGTAGTTAAAACTTTCTATAATTAGATATGCATACAATAACCTTGGGGAGCAAATTTGGCTCAGTACTACTCTACTAATTTTCTAGAGGACCTGAGTTCAGTTCTTATCTCGTACGTGCCCTTAAAGATTATTATCTTCAAGTGCCATTGTTTGAGGGTTGGAATTCACGTCCTAGACTGTCTCTTGGCCCACCGAAGATTTAATGTGTACCTTTGTAAAGGGAAAAATCAGACGACCGGAGCCATGAACTGACCACTCCATTGCTCTTGTGTCTCGAAAGGTGTATACCTGTCCAGTATCTGCCCCACGTTCGCCCAAGAGCGATAAGTAATAAAATAAATTCCCTGAAGTAATTTATCTTTTCTCACATAATCTGGTTCAAAACCTTCTTTTGAGAATACAATGTTGAAAATATTGTATTGCATTATAGGAAACTTGTGAAACAAGTTTTTGTGTTAGGGCGCACCTACATTGGAACCGATCCGATCCGATCCGATAGCCACCGACTGTCGAAAGGGAAGCAAACAAGCAAGTCAACGGACGTGCCTACATTTGTCCCGATGCGACGACTACCGATTCCCGGCCGTTCAAACTTGTTTGTTTCTTGGCTGATATCGGAAGACCGACGCACAGTGGGCCCAAACGACATATACTGTTCCAAAAAAGGTTACAGCCTCTAAATCTTAACCGATTCCAATGCATTTTGTTTTAAATGAAAGCTAATAAAATTTAGAACAACTTTGATTAGTCAGATATCTGTTGTTTTTTTTTTTTTTTTTTTGTTTCCCTTGTTTATTAAATTACGTGTAAAGAAGTTAAATTCACGAAGTTTTACAATTGGACATAAAATAACACTTTATTTTTCATCTAACTTAATATCAGCACTGATATCGTAATAAAGCATTCAAATCCTGATCAGTCTTAGAAAGACTCAGACTGACACGTCTTCATAAAATGTAAATTTGTCTTAATTCAACAATAAGATTAATTGCAATAATAATTACAAGGGGAGTGCACGACATGTCCCTCACCGATTCAAACGAGAATTTTTGTATATGTAGTGCCTAATTAGAAAAAGGTTCTGATAAAGCGAGAAAACGCGCTTCTCAAGCATTCGTCTCAATAAAATGTAGACATGTACCTGATTTTTTTAAGATGTTCCGATGAAGCTCTATCGAAGCGCCCCGGTAGCTCGGTTGGTAGCGTTCTACTTTTATAACCCCTAGATCGCTGGATCGAATCTCGCCGTGTATATTTTTTTTTCTTTTATTTTTGTATATTTTTTTTTGTTCTTATAATTTTTTTTTATAACATTAATAAATAAATATTACAGCTTTTTAATGATTGACATTTAATTTTTAACATTTTGTTCCATAGATTAAAAGAAAATTCGTATGCTATAAATCTTTCATAGGGGCGAGGTTAGCTCGGTGGTAGAGCACTTAATAAGCTGGAGGACCTGAGTTCAAATCCCTAGCAAGCACTAAAGATTTTTTCTTCTAGTGTCTTAGTTCATGGGTTTAATTCGGCCAACCTGACCGTCCTTAGGCCAACCCATCCTTTAATAGATTTATCAATGGGTACCTTGGGTGCTAATGACTCTAGCAGTCGAAGCAGCCAAGGGGAAAATCAGGCGGCCGGAGCATAGTACTGACCTCACTATCTTGTGTGCCGTAAGGTCATGAATCAGTTACCTCTACAGTATTTGTCCGTCAGGGCCCTCGTGGCCTGTTGTGGGACTGATTTTTTTTTTCTTTTTTTTAGTAAATCTTTCATATGCCAAAGAGTTGATAGTTGTGAGTCTTGATAGAGACAAATAAATAAATGAATTACAACAATGTACAAATGATTGCGGAATAATTACCGACGAGAGAATTAATAGCTATATATGAAGCTGGAAAAAAAAAAAAAAATGCTGTAATATTATTACTGTTGTTAATTTGTTTATAAACTATTTTATAAATTACTCTTTAAGTAAATGTTGTGCTTCCACGTCTATTGGAGTTGGAATGTGCTTCCATTCATTACGAAGATTATTTATAAAAGGATCTGAAAATATTAAAAGTTTATTTACAATGTCTTTGTTCCTGGCAAATCTGTTGTGTTTCCGAGCGTCAAATTCTCTAAAATGTTTAAAATCTTTATTACGTGCCTCTTAGGCTTCTTCCCAATCTTTCATTTTTAATTCCAATAGGCGATAAGTCGTCTATTGGAATTAAAAATTGCTTTCCTTTTTCTCTTTGGACTCAACAGGGGAAACATCTTGCTTTATAGCAGTACTGAAAATCACATTATTTTATGGGAATTTAATAGTGGAGTGTTGTGAAAACTAGTTAAAATTGCTTATTATTATCTATTGATGTCTCATTTAATGGTGTTTGATAATTAGTGCAGTACAAGTGGAAATATTCTAATATAAATATCTTGCACGTGGGAGATTAAGTAAACATAACCCCATTGTGGGATGGTCGTTCACGAACGACGCATGGAGATTATCGATATATTGTAACCTATACAATCTGTTTTTCATAGCTTTACTGCTTACTTGATTGAACTAGCCACTCCAAGCATATATCGATTGTGTATATCTATTGAATGTTTCTAACATAATGCAAGAGGCTGTGGGATTTTCTTAGCAAGGATCTGACTGGTGCTTCTAGATAAGCTTTAAATTATAATTAATATTATTACCGAGTCTTAGTACAGCTCGGTTTTGTGTAGTATTATATTATACTGATTATACCAAATCACTTATTGATTTAAAATGGCATTAGATCAGCCCGAGGGCTTAAAATTACCGAAACCTCCCGATCCTCGTTCATTCAATTTCGAAATAATGGAGGGTAAATGGACACAAAAATTTTTAGTAATGTCCATTGAAGATAATCACCATAAGAAGACCTTTAAAGACTTTAGTCCTTTTAAGGTCTGTAGATTTATTAAAAGCTATGCACCTCAATCAAATATTAGAATTTTACGATCTGGAGCCATACTTCTAGAGGTTAACCAAAAAAACGATTACATTAATCTTTCAAATATTGTTAAATATGAAAATTACAATGTTAAATTTTCACTACACCGCTCATATAATTATTCTAAAGGAATTATATCTTGTGAAGAATTTACACAATGTACAAAAGATGAGTTGATCTCAGAACTTTCCTCTCAAAATGTAGTTAATGTTCAGAGAGTACTGAAAACAGTAAATGGTAACAAGATTGAGACTTCATCATATATACTGACATTCAATATGCCTGTGCCTCCACAAAAAATAATATTAGACTTCCTGAGCATTAGAGTCAACCCGTATATTAAGCCATTAATGTGTTTTAATTGTTATTCTTATCGTCATGGTAGTAGATTTTGCAAAAAGACAGCACTTTGCGGTAAATGCGGCGAGGAAAAACATGATGGCCCTTGCCACCCAAAATGTCGCCATTGTTCTGACCCCCACCCCGCTTGGTTTACCTCATGTACAGTCTACAAAAAAGAAAGGGATATTGAGGAATATCGTAAGAATAACAGAGTGTCGTATGCACAAGCAGAAAAAGCTGTTAGCCCCCCAGCACCAATTCAAGCAGGGCCTGTTAGTTATGCCCTTGCAACTAACCAACAATCCACCAACAATTTAGTCCTAACACAATTTGAAAAACTCACCTGTCTTGTTGAAAATTTAATTACAAAAGTTAATTATCTAGAATCACTTGTTTCAAACAAAACCTCTACAATTCAGTCTAATAGTCTATTTACTGAGGAAATACACAATACAAATTTAAATCATCACCACCAAAAAAATGAAGTTCCCAATAAAAAACCGTTAAATCTAGAAACCGGCACAAAGCCCAAAATGCAATTTAAAACCCCTAACGAAGACCTACCCTTAAAAGAGACAGAAAGAACAGATAAAAGAGAAACCCCGTCCCGAGAGGGTTCCCAGTCACCTAGTGATTCTATCTCACCTGATAGGGGTGAAGATCCCCCAAAACGCCGACGCACTAAGAAGAAACCTTCACGATATGACTCTCATTAGTATAAAACTCTAACCAGGCTACCGATAAATCTTACTGATATTCACTTCTCGCTTTTTATTTACCAAATTACTATGGTAC
The DNA here is from genome assembly GCA_946811695.1 of Gonocerus acuteangulatus. Lineage (NCBI taxonomy): Eukaryota > Metazoa > Arthropoda > Insecta > Hemiptera > Coreidae > Gonocerus > Gonocerus acuteangulatus. Next base: position 39,779,495 of record OX328132.1, on the reverse strand, counting down.
GAATATTTATAGACTCATATTTCATAATAAAAAATGTCAAATTTGTTCCTAGTACTGGACTAAAACAATATAATAAAATTATATTGTTATCTAATTACTTCCTTTTTTTGTCAGATTCCTTCGCAAATATTCATTATATAATAATAATATACCTTATCACAACAAAATTCTTAAATCGATTTTTTATTACTTTCCTGAAATTATTTAAACCATATATATATTTTTACATAAATAACATAGTATTTATTTCTGTCGTATATGTAATTGTACCATTCAATATTTTCTCATTTTTTACAGTTCTCTCACTATATATAAATGTGTATGACCACGTTTATGAACAGATTCTGCTTCTAACAATGTATAATTTATTGAATGTCTCAAGTATCTTCTCGAATCAAGTTTATATAAATCTCAACCTTTGCTTACAGCACCTTTATCTCATAAACTGCTTAGCTTTAGTAGTAACTGACATCAGAACTACTTTTTTTGGAGCAATGAAATGGTTTTTATTGTTTTCTGTATTACAGCAATTGCAGTTTTTTTTGCAATTTTTATTTATTTATTTAATTTTTTTTAAAAATAATTATGACCGTAATACAATGGAACATTAATGGTTTGACGCTTCATAAAGCCGATTTATTAATCCTGCTTAAGGATACAAAATCCAAAATTATTTGCCTACAGGAAACACATTTAAAACAAACTGACAATTTTTCACTAAGAGATTTTAAAATTTTTAGACAGGATTTTCTGGATGGTTTAATTGCTTGCGTGCGGTGGTGTTAGTATTCTTATCTCTAATGATATACCCTGTCAACACATTCCCTTGAATACAACATTACAAGCTGTTGCTGTTAAAATCTTCACATCTATGGCAGTTACTCTTTGCTCTCTTTATTTACCTCCAGGTCATGCTTTTACTGAAGATCAGTTATTTTCCATTTTCTCTCAGCTACCAAAACCCGTTCTTTTGCTCGGTGACTATAATAGTCATAATGTCCTTTGGCATTCGTCACACACGGATAGTAGGGGCCGTATAATAGAATCCTTCCTCGACCATTCTCAGCTAGGATTTCTGAATGGAAACAGCCATACCCATCTCTGCAGTTCCTCTGGAGTTATGTCCAGCATTGACTTATCTCTAGCCAGTCCTACATTGCTCTCACGCTGCTCATGGCATACTCTGGACGATCTATATGGCTCAGACCATTTTCCGATTATGATTGACTTCCACGATAGGCAACCTTCTCCATATCGTCCTCCTAGGTGGAAAATTAGGGAAGCTAATTGGGAACTATATCAAAGTCTGGCGCAATTATCAAATATAAATATTGAAGGAAATGACATAAAATCTCTAACTGATTCCATCACTGATATTATATTGAAAGCTGCTGAACTTTCAATTCCCAAAACCAAAAGTAACAATGATAAAATATTAGTTCCGTGGTGGAATAAAAAATGTGCTGACGCTATAAAAAACAGGAAAAAATGCCTTCATAAGTTTAAAAGAAGGCCTTCCTCGGAAAATCTTGAATTATATATTTCTAGCCGGAAACATGCTAGATTTGTTATTAAAGAATCCAAAAGAGAATCCTGGCGAAACTTTGTGTCACAAATCAGCTCTCAAACACCAATTACAGAAGTCTGGAATATTATTAGAAAAATAGTTGGCCGTTTCAAATACACCTCATCTCATATCAGCCTTATTAATACCGAAAGTAGAATTTTTACCGATCCAACTGAAATAGCAAACATCATTGGATCGCATTTTAAGTTTATCTCCTCCAACTCCAACTACAATTCTAATTTTATTTTACTCATAACTGTTGAGGAATCGACAGCCATAGAAATACATGATGCTCCTTTACACTCTCTCAATCGCCCATTTACTTATTCTGAATTCATTCACGCACTGAAGTCCCGTAAGGATTCTGCTCCTGGCCCTGATAATATGTGTATAGCGATGGTGAAAAATTTATCAATAGACAATAAAAAAATAATTCTTTCATTTTTTAATAAAATCTATAGAACCTCTGATTTCCCTGAAGCATGGAGGACATCTATTTCTCTCCCACTACTCAAAAAAGGCAAGTCAAGCGACGAGTTACCCAGCTATCGAATTATTTCCTTGACCAGTTCCCTATGTAAGCTATTTGAAAAAATGGTAGTCAATAGGCTCCACTGGTTTCTTGAAAGTAATTCCCGTCAGGCCACCTGGCAGACAGGTTTCAGACGAGGACACAGCACAAGAGATAACCTGGTGAGGTTAGAAATGGACATCCGCGAAGCCTTCGAAAATAAGGAAAAACTATTAGCAGTCTTCATTGATTTAAAAAACGCTTTTGATTGTGTATGGAGAAGATTGATCATCAAGAGACTAATCGAATATGACGTACAAGGCAATATGCTGAAATTTATAATAAACTTCCTCTCTAATCGCTCATTTAGGATACGCAATGGATTGCATATATCAAATGAATTCGTCCAAGAAAATGGTGCCCCACAGGGAAGCGTTATCAGTCCATTGTTGTTCTCTATAGCCATTAACCCAGTCCTCTCATTAGTTCAGCTTCCAGTTAAGGCTATGTTATATGCAGACGACCTTGTTGTCTACTGCTCTGGTCACTCTTTGCATAATCTCCAAAGTATTATACAAAATAATCTAAACTCCATAACCACATGGCTACTAAACAACGGATTTACCATATCTCCCACAAAAACAGTTTGTACAATTTTTGCACAGAGAAAAGTTAAAAACCCTCCTCCTCTTCGTATTAACGATGAGACCATTGCATATAGTGACAGTGTAAAATATTTAGGTTTGCTCTTTGATAGAAATCTGAACTGGACAAGCCACCTAAAAGAGTTGAAGTCAACTGGCCTTCGCATGCAGAATATCCTGAAAACAATGGCCAGTACAACATGGGGAGGAGATCGAACGAGCATGTTGATGCTATACCGGAGTTTAATAAGATCCAGGTTAGACTATGGGTGCATGGTATACGGATCTGCGTCACCTAGCTCTTTACGAATGTTGGATTCAGTACATCATGGCGGAATCAGAATTTCTACTGGTGCCTTTCGTTCTAGCCCAGTACTAAGCTTATGTGCTGACTCCGGAGAGCCACCTCTAAATTTTCGGCGAGATCAGCTAACTCTAAAATATTACATTTCTATCTTGGCTTCCTCATTCCACCCCTTAAATCAACAATTCAATAATTTCTTAAATCCATTGCGCCACAGGAGTAAAAGAAAACATTTTTTAATAAGATCCCTGCTCATAAAAGAAAATCTCAAGATAGAAACGATAAACTTAATGAAAGAATCTTACTCAGTGAATCCCCCTTGGGAATTGCCACCACTCCGTATCAACTTATCCCTTTCCAAATTCATTAAAAAACACACAACCCCAATACTCTTCAGAACCGAATTCACACGGATGTGTAACACTCTCCCAGCAGATAGCCATGTATATACAGACGGATCCAAAACAAATGATGGAGTAGGGGCTGCATATCTTTATGGCTCTCAGTCCTGTCAGTTTACTTTAGATCCAGCATGCTCAATTTATACAGCCGAACTAGTTGCTATACTTAAATCTCTGTCCATCGTAATTCCCGAGGGAAACGCCCTTTCCATATTTTCCGACTCCCTTTCAGTTTTATTTTCATTAACCGTTCCATTTTCCACTCATCCTATTATTGCCGATATTTTCACCGCCGTATATAATCTCCATCAAAAGAAATCCCTAACTAGCTTCTCTTGGATTCCGAGCCACTGTGGCATTCCAGGCAACGAGAGAGTCGACGAATTAGCGAAGAGTGGTGTAAAGGAAGGAGTACATTATCCATTCATTCCACGGTCCGATGTTTTAACTCAAGTAAAAGACGGAATCTGGCTTCAGTGGGAAAGAAAATGGAGGGAAACTTCTGATAACAAACTAAGGGAAATAAAGGGAACCCCCAGGACTTGGAGATCTTCGGTTTGTCCAACCAGAAGGAAAGAGATTGTGTTAGCCAGGTTGCGAATAGGGCATACAAGGCTTACACACGCTTACCTCATGTCTAAAGATGAACCACCCAACTGTATAAGCTGTGGAGTCCTCCTCACGGTGAAGCATATACTTACAGAGTGCTTAGCATACCAATCTGAAAGGAATCGGCTCAAAATTGGTGGCACCTTAGACGAAATTCTAGGGGATTATCCAGAAAAAATCATTAACCTGTTTAAATTCCTAGAGGCTACAAATTTAACAGACAAAATTTAACATAAAACTGTATTTTGTTGATACAGAATATTCTAACAAAATACAGTCAACGAAATAATATAGGCGTTCTTGTGTTTCGATACTACTAATTATAACCGCATCTAGAAATTAATGTTATTCTCAACAGCTATTTTTATTTTAACCTGTCACTCTATGTAAAATCTTTTATTTATTTTATTTTATTTTATTTTTTAATGATTATTTAACATTTCGTTTTTTTTTATTATTATTTAATTTTTATTCTAATATTAATTTATAGTAATTGTAAATGTCTCCATATTGCAACAAACAACATCAATAACTACTAAATGACAACTTTAATACGTTAAGTACCCTCTTGGGTCTTACTTTCACAGGGTGACCATGACCCATTGTGGTTGATATTGCCCTTAAAAAAAAAAAAAAAAAAAAAAAAAAAAAAAAAAAAAAAAAAAAAAAAAAAAAAAAAATTGCTTTATACCATTTTCCCATAATTGATAGAACTGTTAATCTATGAATGAGCCTTGCCGTTGGGTCAGCGGAATAAATCCTTCAACAACCCAGAAGTTATTTTATTTTAATTTAATAATTTTATGTAATAAACGTTTATTTCTCATAGAAATCCCTTTTTTACGCACCTAAACTTCTTTATAATGGACGATACCTATTCATGTTTTAGGCCTTATTGTTTTTTCATTTCGAGTAATTATTCTTAGGTAATGATTTTCTTCTTATCTATGCATATAATAAAACTGTAACCGATCGTTGTCTGTACAGGGTGTCACAATAATAATGGTCATCCGTTGGCCAGATGATTTTAAAATGCGAGATCGAAAAAAATAACCACCGCAAAATTGACTAGGTCTGAAATGACTTCCTTCAAAAAGACCATTAACAGCTTATACGGGGGTCTCCCGTGGTCTAGTGGCTAGCGCCTTAGATTCATAAGTGGGAGGTGGTGGGTTCGATCCCCACCGGCGGCAGGAATTTTCTCATCCCATGGCTCGTTGGGAAAATTCCTCGCTGCAGCCTGGATGTCGGCGCCAATGGCCTAGTTGTCGAAGCGCCGTAAAAACCAGCGTATACGCGGGCCATTTCATTCCAATTGACAAATGGTGGCCGATTTTGATCTTCTTTTTTTTTGTTGCATGTATCTACTAACATTCCCTTACTCAAAAATACCTCGTTTGAATTTGTTTAAAATTCATCTACTAGCATAAAAAATTATGCTCTCAAATGCCCACGTTATTCTCGTCCATTTTGCCTGCTGTGGACGATGTCGCGGGAAAACGAACTTTCGTCAGTCCACAATACACGCTGCAGGAAGTGTGGATGTCATTCCAACATATCCAGCACCCACGAAACAATGCTCTCTGCTCCTGATCAGACGAGGGCAATTATTCTATCCTCTATTCTGGAGGACTGGCTGGCTCGTGAAATTCATACATGACCTGTGAAATCCCTAATGAGTAATTTCAAAGATCGGTTGAAAGCTTTTGGCAAAAAGCTCTTGATGAGCTTCGAGAATAACCTCATGAAGGCATTCCTGTCAATCGTAAAACGTGAGTTATGGTTCTTTAATGAATGCTGCTGGGAGGGCCGTTGTTCAATATACTTTTATTTTTGTATACTGGAAGATGCTTTTTTCTAAAAAAATCAAACGAGGTATTTTTGTTTAAGGCAATGGTAGTAGAACATGTAAAAAAAAAAAAAAAAAAAAAAATTATCAACATCGGCCACCATTTGTCGATTGGAATGGAATGGTCATTTTGACCATAAGGAGTCATTTCTGACCTATGGTGCCGTTGACTTTTTTCTTCCTCATGACTCGTAGATACAAAATATGCAATAAAAAAAATTGGCCTTGAATTACATTGCAAGGTCAATTTTGCGGGGGTTAATATGGGGTTTATTTTTTTCCGATCTTGCATTGGAGAATTATCTGGCCAACGGATGACCAGACCCTGTATATATTTTTTTGACACCCTGTACATGGAAGATATATAAGAAAAAAGTCTGACTCGCAGAAACTGCGTCATCTTCGCGCGGTTCCCAAGTGTCATTAGTAAAAGAATAATACCTTATTAAAATCTGTCCACTTTTTAGCCAGATAGAGAGCGAACAGAAATAGTAAATGAGATGAAGATAGTTAGCCGTTGAGGTGACGCGACGTCAAGGAATGGTTGTGACTCGGCTAGGGAAAAAAAAGTCAGATCTTCCAGCAAAATTCTATAATGGACTTTTAGGCTTCACTTTGGAAGTACAGGTAAGGAAGGGCGGGCATGTCATAAATCATGCTAGCACGAGAATCTCCTGTCAAACATCAGCCTTTCCAGCAACTGAAACTTCCTGTTCTATATCCTACTCCTGCGGTAATCTGCTACCCAAGGGCTTATCGCCATAGATGAGAAACCCATAAAATAAATAAATAATCTGCTATCCTTTTCTTTAAGAACTGTTATAATAGAATTCTCTGTAAAAGGTTTATTGAGTTCTATTAAATGCATATTTTCCAATTTCCATTAATAGTTATAATTTTAAAATGATGATTAGATAGTTAGCCGTCGAGGTGATAAGTAAAGATGGAATGGTTGGGATTCGGCTAAATAAACCTCAATATGATTTTGTTTTAAAAAATCTATATTTCGGACGTTTCGGCTACTCATTGGCAGCCTTCGTCAGCTAAAATGACAAAAAAAGAAATTAATACAAAAACAAAAAAAAAATTATAATTGTGATAGGTAACAGAACTATAGATACAATTAACTTATAAAAGAACATATCGTCTTGAATTCTTAGAATGAGTAGAATGAAAAAGTAAATAGGTACAATAATTGATTTTAATAGTAATTAGTAACGTTAATTGATTTTACAAAGAAATAAGAAACTACATACCAATGACAAATATAGTAGCTAATAGTAACATTAATTAATTTTACAAAGAAATAAGATACTACATACCGATAGAAATGCCGAGCGGCAGAGGAAGACCAAGGTTGGCAATTAAGTAACCATTGTAGAGTGTCTAAGGAGAAAGGAATCTACTGGGGTATAAGTAAGTGAAAAAAGCAGGTGGTGGGAGAAATGTCGGTAAGGATCAAAAGGCATGTTTATGACATTTTTATGACAGGAAAGGAGAAAAAGGTGTTAATGGAAGGATACCCAAGGGGCATGGTAAAAATCTAGGTGGGAGGTCGGGAGAGTATTTGGAAAATATTAGCGTACATAGGAAAAATGCCTTGTTGGTCAGTTTTGTAGTTTATATTGTTTTTGTTTAAGTTTATGTGTACACATTCCGAGATCTGTAGTCTTTTTTTGTTTCGTTGTGTAGAAAGAATTTTCGTGTCGTCGAAGTTAAAAGTGTGTTTTTGTGTAATGGCGTGTTTTGCAAGTGCAGATTTATCTATTTCTTTATTAGTGATGGTTCGTTTATGTTGTGTAAGACGTGAGTGAATGTCATTTATGGTTTCTCCTATGTATACACCATTACAGGAAGGGGTTTGGCAAGGGACTTGGTAAACACAACGGGTGGTTTGTTCAAAAGGGATGGGATCTTTGAGTTTGGTAGAGAGGGTTTTGAGTTTGTTGGTAGTTTTCAAACCAAAATTTAGGGAAGGGTAGGATTTTTTTATCAGTTTTTTTATCAGTTTCTTTGTAAGTTTATCAGTCAGTCCAGGTGTAAATGGTAGAGATCGGAACATTTGGGAACTGGGAGTTAGGGAAGAATTGGGGGAGACAGTGTTGGATGGTTGGGATTTTACTTTTTTAACAAGGGATTTTATGAGGTTGGGGGGAAATTGGTTGCGTGCCTATATATCTGAGGCGATATTAATATTTTTATTATGGAAGGAAGCATGGGATAGGGAGAGGACTCGGCGAAGGAGATTTCTGGCTACATTAATCTTGAGGTGGTACGTATGGGATGAATGAAAATTAAGTAACCGTCCCGAGTACGTGGGTTTGGTGTACCAGTCAGTAATAATAGTACCGTCAGTCTGTCTAATTAGTAAGATGTCCAAGTATGGGAGCTGTCTGTCCTGTTCTATTTCGACTGTGAATTGAAGCCTAGGGTAAAAGGAATTGAAACAGGTAAGTATGTCTGTTAGTCTGTTTGGGTTAATCATCAGCAAAAGATCATCTACGTATTTGCAGATGAATGAGATGTCATGGGGAAACTGTGGGACGAGGGAGTTGAGAAGATCGTTGAGAAGGATTGAGGATAAATCGGGTGCAAGACAATTGCCCATGGCTAGACCTTCAATTTGTTTATAGAATTTCCCATCATATTTAAAAAAACCGCTGTTAACACAAAGTTTTAGACTTTCTATAAACAAAGAGGGCTATGGAGGTGTAGGGTGGGCCAATGGTTTTCGATTATTTCTAGCGTTTTGGCTAGTGGGACGTTAGTGAATAAAGATGTGGCATCAATGGAAACTAAAATGTGGCCGTGGGGAATGGTTAGGTTGGATAATTTAGAAATTAGGTCAAAGGAATTTTTTATATCATAGGGATTATTATGGCTAAGTATTTGTAATTAGGGAAGAAGAAATTTACTGAGACTGGAAGAGGGAGAATCTATATTGGCAATGATGGGGCGAAGGGGATTACCAGGTTTGTGGATTTTGGGGAGGCCATAGGCTCGCGGTGGGAGGGAATTGTGGGAAATTAAGAAGAATAACTTATTCAACGACACCAATACATACCTCTTCCAGTCTCAGTAAATTTCTTCTTCCCTCATTACAAATACTTAGCCATAATAATCCCTATGATATAAAAAATTCCTTTGACCTAATTTCTAAATTATCCAACCTAACCATTCCCCACGGCCACATTTTAGTTTCCATTGATGCCACATCTTTATTCACTAACGTCCCACTAGCCAAAACGCTAGAAATAATCGAAACCCATTGGCCCACCCTACACCTCCATAGCCCTCTTTGTTTATAGAAAGTCTAAAACTTTGTGTTAACAGCGGTTTTTTTAAATATGATGGGAAATTCTATAAACAAATTGAAGGTCTAGCCATGGGCTAGATTTTGTACTATATTTCATCAAAATCGGTCCATTTTTGGATGAGCTACAGCGCTACACACATTTTGAACCACCGTTATTTTCGTACTCTAGGGGTTCTGAAACGTAAAATTTTCTAGTCGGCACTTGCGGTTCGTGTCATGAGGTCAACCTTATAAGCGGGGGTGCCTTTATCAAAGCAATAGAACCCAAAACAATTATTTCTGCGGGGCTGCGGACCCTTCCCCCCGAAATTTTGATTTCATCGGTAAAAATGTTTTGGGGTTTAAAAGCGTTTTAGTTCGATAACTATTAATTAAGTTCTAGATTGTTAGTATTCCATACCACCGAAATGTTTCCAGCGCCCTCCCTCGAAATTATTTTCTTCATGCACTTTTACGATATTCATTTTAGTTAAGTTAAAAAAAAGGATATTGCGATTGTAGGCTGCAAAAATTGCCATTTGAATCTAGATTTACTTAATTCACGGCCGCTAGAGCAGTAGGCACCTGGAAGGTCACTGCTGTTATCTGCTTTGTTTACATTTGTTCCTTTGCCTACAGCCAATTCTCTCTTACAAGGGCAGTATACAGTGGTGGGGTCACCGAATTGACCCATTTTTTTCCTGGTGATTCTGCATCGAAAAATATTCGACACGTGTTCAAGAGTTCCGTCCACCGCGCCTCAGGAGCCGAGAAATAAAATAGGTTCAAAATGCTTTATTTAATTTCCTGAGTTTAGAAAATTATATCGATATTAGTCTTTCACCAGTTTATTTGTTTTTGAGAGTAGATTAAAGGAAAAATACAATCGTTCAACAATAATTTAATTTTCGTCAAATCAATTCAAAAATATGCTTACGTTTTCAAGTAAACTAGTATGTATTATACATTTTTCTATCGAGTCGAGTATGTAAAACAATTTTTGATTTTAAAACGGACGTCAGATTTGTTTTTAGCTCATTAAAAAAAACTATATTTAAATTTTGGGAAGATTACAAATTAAAAAAAAAAAAATGTATTTTGAATTTCGCTAAGGAAAATTTTGAGAACCATTTTTTACAAGTACCTTCGGAGATAATACAATAGTCATTTATATGGTTAGAAGAAAAAGGAGTCTTTCTTCTTTTATAAGAACTCCATGACGTAAAATTGGATTATCACAAAGCGAATTTCAAAACGTCACATTACTTTTTGGCTTACAAATTTTTAGTCTCTTCCGGACTGGGAAAAATTATTATTTGTTGTTTTCGATGATATTTACCACATTAGGGGTTCTTGGGGTGCTGATTTTAAATCTGCTATTATTTTTGGTGTAAAAAATGTATAATACATACTAGTTTACTTGAAAACGTGAGCATATTTTTGAATTGATTTGACGAAAATTAAATTATTGTTGAACGATTGTATTTTTCCTTTAGTCTACTCTCAAACAAATAAACTGGTGAAAGATTAATATCGATATAATTTTCTAAACTCAGGAAATTAAATAAAGCATTTTCAACCTATTTTATTTTATTTCTCAGCTCCTGAGGCGCGTTAGACGGAACTCTTGAACACGTGTCGAATACTTTTCGATGCAGAATCACCAGAAAAAAATGGGCCAATTCACTGACCCCACCACTGTATACTCCCCTTGTTAGTAATCAATTCAATTTAGGCTAACACGTCTTATTAGTTAATCTGTAAAGATGCACATTTAATTTAGATTTTTATTTTTCTTGATTTTTTTAGAAATTCCCAAACGACTGTGTTTATAATACAAAATAAACCAAAAGATATATCCAAAAAATGCTGTCCTAAGTCACTATCCCACGTGGGAGAAATCGCTGGCAGAGCTAGTTAATAACACGTATATACTTACTCCTGATTAGGTACCGATTGATGATTATATATATCCAATGGAATCAGAACCTTTTATTTACATTGGGGAAAATATGAATACTAATGCTTCTCTTATCGTAGTGTCGTTCTGTTCTTCGGGACTGATATACTTCCGGAAGATGGATTGTCCTTACTCCTCCTTTATACTTCCAACAAGGTAATCGAAGGTTTCTATGCTCATTAGGTAACATTTATTAAATTAAGTTCATTACTCACGAGCTGTGACTAGATCAGATCACATCGGATCGGGTCTGGACCAATGTAGGCACTCACGTCGGCCGCTGTCGGTCAACCGATATCGGATCGGGAGAAATACGGCTCCAATGTAGGTGCAACCTTAAGCATGGAGAAACACCTTTTTTCACAATGCTTATGAAAATTTACAGTTATCAAAATTATCTCATGACAACATAATTTTTGTTTATTTACCTTATTTTCTTTATGATATTGGTTTTACAAGATGGAAATTCTGTTAATAATATGTTTTTTTTTTCAATAATAAATTACAATCTGCATCTAGTTATGCCCTTAGCTATCATACAGGGTATATCACAAGTTAATGACAATGCTCTGGGGGGGGGGGGTGAAACTAGACAAAAAATTTAGTTCAACGCCAACAACCACACATTTCTATCCTATGCCGTTCTAAAGATTCTTTAGAAAAAAAAAAAGTTGTTTGTAGTACAACTCCAATTTTCTCTGCTTGTACACATTTATTTTTCAATGTTTCATTACATTTTCGAAATCATCATTAAAGTTTCTTTAAGTTAATGCACATCCAATGTTCACAAGTATCTCATTCAAACCGCAATAGGAATTCAAAAAAATAGGAATTAATAAAAGCTTCTGGTTAACCAAAACTTTTTGAAAATCACTACTCTTCCAAAAAAAAAAAAAAAAAAAATCCTGCACGCTTCCGAATCTCACAAAAGTTGTAACATTTAACGAGCTTAATTTCATAATGTAGAATAATTGAAATGAAAGAGGAAATAATTAATATCATGTTTATTTTTGTGATAAAAATATATACACACAGTATTCTTGACGGAATTCCGATTTAATAATTATTGAATGCCCTAAATTTTATTTTGAATTGAAAAAATAATTCTCAAAGTATAAACTTTTTCATTGGGAGGATATCGTTGACCGTTGGTGATGCGAAAGTAGAAATTGTCAGGGTTCGGTCGTTGTTTCTTAATAAAACTACATTTTACAAGTAAAATGGGGTTTATTGTTGGCCGACGTTTCGGCTTGAGATTTAAGCCTTCATCAAGGCTGTAAAAACAAGGAGGACAGAGTTAATACTGACATATATGTGAGTATGTATATTATACATACATATATATATATATATATATATATATATATATATATATATATACATACACATACAAAAAACATTATACGTAGCTAGAAAAACGTTATGATATAGCTAGAGCTTAAATTAGAGGTAGATCAATACTTTTTTTTTTTAAGACGCTTAACGTCTAGGTTATCAGCGCCTTGATTCAACTTTCTTTTTCTGTTTTTTTTTTTTTTTTTTTTAAATCAATACTGGTTTAAGACGTAGATGGGTAACTTGGATACAGATATAAAATGAACAAATACATTATGAAAATAGGCTTACCGATGACAAGGAGGAGAACTATGCCTCAAGGATAGGGGATATTTTCTGACTGTTGCTCAAGGTAAGTTTCGGGAAAGGAGTGGGTGTGGAGGAGGAGTTTTTGACCACCCATTAAGTTGAGGGTGGTAGTAGAGAATCAAAGAAAGGGCGGTGTCCTAAAGTTTGGGTCACTAAGTGGTGTTGTCAGTCTTAAAATTATAAACGTTGCTGGAAGTAACCACGACGACACACTGCAGAACACACTGACGACATCTGGTCAACACCGCTAAAGTAGCGCTACGAATCTGTTCATGGTTAAGCTGCCATTCCTGCACACGATTCGCATTCCTTGCTATCGTGTGGTTTATGTCCTGAATGGAAACTTTGTACATCTCCGACTCATGAGTACAACACACGTAAAAAGTCCGATTCGCAGAAACTGCGAAACCTGCACGGGACCTTAGCGAGGTTCCGTTCTTATCCTTAGTATCATTTGGAATGCTCGAAAAAGATACAGTTATTAGTTTGGCTAGACCTTTCGTAAAAAATCTAAACACCTATTTCTAGTTGGCAAGGCACCGAAAACAGTATTTTAAGTGGTAATGACTGCCTCCGGCTGGCTCTAGGAAAACAGTGTTGCAAATCTGTTTCTCATATTCTTACCTTGATTTACTGAAATGCTCCTTTTACTGTTATATTCAATATAAACAAACAAAAACTGACAATTAAAACGTATGTCCAAATGACTTTTATGACCCCAAACACGTGGCAGATGACAAGTAGGTCCACTATCTATACCTGGAAAAATGACGACCCCAACCTTCTCAACGTTTGCCCCAGGAAAATACTATTGCCAAAACGTTTCTCACTTTTCTTGTCTTCTTTTACTTTAATCCTAATTTTACAGACCAATGCAATTAAAAAAAAAAAAAAATTACAAAATATTTCAACTGAATCCTACGATCCTAAGTACCCAAACCGAAAATTACAAGTTACATACATATTTTCCACTTTTCTCAAAAACGGTTGTACATGTCGCATTAAATATGGTTTCATTCTTCTTCCTATCTGAAGAAACCTAGAAAACGAATACCAGCAAGCATATGAACTCGAAAACGTAATGGTTACGATTTTTTTCGCGCGAATTTCGCCCCAAAGACCATCTTCCGATGGATGGATTCTGCTGGTTAACGAACTCGACCTTTGAAATTAGTCGAAAGATTTTTGTAAAAAATATCATCAAAATAGGACCATTTTTGAGCCTGTGAGAGAGCTATATATATTACAAGTTACATATATATATACATACAGGGTGTTCAAAACTCGATTGACACCCTCCTTTTTTCCCACAATTTTTGAAATTTAAAAACGAAACTCGGTGGGTCTTAACGTGGTCGAATGAACTTTTGTTGGACCTAATGCACGACCCCTCATTTCTCCAGAGATCCTAACTCTGGAAAACTTTCTAGTCGGTACTTATCATGAGGTCAACCTCATATGGATGGAAGGAAGAGCTGAGCTAAAATCATTTCAAGTGCGTTTTATGACCTACTTCAGGAGGAGATATGTACGGCTTTTCTGGAATCAATGCCACAGATAAAGTCCGACTCGCAGGAACTGCATAATCTTAGCGCGGTTCCGTTCTTATCTCTAGACTCATTTAAAATTATTAAAATAGAAGCTGTTATTATTTTGGGTCCACATTTCTAGAAAGCATGAAGATTAGATAGTTAGCCGTCGAGGTGATAAGTAAAGATGGAATGGCTGGGATTCGGCTAAAGAAACCTCAATACGATTTTTGTTAAAAAATCTATATTTAGGACGTTTTGGCTACTCATTGGTAGCCTTCGTCAGCAATGAAAGTGCCGGGAGGCAGAGGAGGACCAACGTTGACAGTTCCATCTTTACTTTCAAGAAAGGTCTTATTTACGATCTTACCTGGATACCCATCCAGGGTATCCAGCCCTAGGAAGGACCCCGCTAGGCATTTGAAAAGCTATCTTGGAAATCCATATCTCTAAGATTAAATTGTTTTTCTTATTTTTCTTAACCTGTTTTATTTTCAAATACATTATCCAACTACAAGCAGTTAAAAAATAACAAGGAATAAAAACAGACAAAAAGAAAAGTTCGAATAAGCGAAATCAATTACTTTAAAGTTTTAAGCACTTATTTCTCCGATTGACATCGTCTAATCAAAACTTTTATTAGAACTTTTTTTTTAGAGAATTTAGTAAGCTTTCTAATGGTATTCTTCCGTTTACAACGATTCTCAACCTTTTTCGAGATATTAAGGAAAGTATACAAAGTTACCAAAACTTTTTATGTCTGTTAATAAAATATTTTATTCTGACCCTTCCTTAACTCCAAACGTAACGTAAATTTCAACATATTAGTTTTAATGAAAGTAGAAAATGCAGAAAATTTTTCAACTGAATCCCATGATTCTAAGTACCTAAACCAAAAACGGTATTCAAAAACTATTTTTCCAATTTTCTCGAAAACGGTTAAAGCTATCGCCTTGAAAATGGTTTCATTCGTTTTCCTAGCCCAAGAAGCCTATAAAACGAGTACTTACAAGCTTATGAACTCAAAAACGTAAGCGTTACGATTTTTTCTGCGCGAATTTCGCCCCAAACGCCATCTTCCAGTGGGCGGATTTTGCTGGTTAACGAACTTGACCTTTCAAATTGGACGATGGATTTTTATACCAAATTTCATCAAAATCGGACCATCAGGGAAGCCAGAAATGAGCGAACAGACAAATATATATATATATATAAATATATACATATATATATATATATATATATATATATATATATATATATATATATACAAATTTGAACCACCGTTATTTTCGGTCTCTAGGGGTTCTGAAACGCGAAATTTTTTGGTCGGCACTTCCGGATTGTTTCATTGTATCAACCTTATAAGCGGGGTTCCTCCCTATGGGGGAGGGAGGAACCGCGCTAAAACCCGTTCATAAGAACAAAACAGACGTATTTGAAGTTTTAAGCACTTATTTATCCGATTGACATAACCTAATCAAAAATAGTTTTAGAATCTTTTTTGTAGAGAATTTAGTAAGCTTTCAAATAGTTTCTATCCACTTACCACGATATCCCAACCGTCTTCGAGATATTAATGAAAGTATACGAAGTTCCCAAAACATTTCATGTCTGTTCATAAAATATTTTATTCTAACCCTTCCTTAACTCCAAACGTAACAAAACTTTCAACATATTAGTTTTAATGAAAGTAGAACATGCAGATAATGTTTCAACTGAATCCCGTAATTCTAAGTACCCAAACCAAAAACGGTATTCAAAAACTATTTTTCCAATTTTCTCGGAAACGGTTAAAGCTATCGCCTTGAAAATTGTTCCATTCGTTTTCCCAGCCCAAGAAGCCTATAAAAAGAGTACTTACAAGCTTATGAACTCAAAAACGTAAGCGTTACGATTTTTTTTGCGCGAATTTCGCCCCAAATGCCATCTTCCAGTGGGCGGATTTTGCTGGTTAACGAACTTGACCTTTCAAATTGGACGACGGATTTTTGTACGAAATTTCATCAAAATCGGGCCATTCGTCTTCTACCTAGAGAGCGAACAGACAAATATATATATATATATATATATATATATATATATATATATATATATATATATATAAATAAATATATACATATATATATATATATATATATATATATATATATATATACAAATTTGAACCGCCGTTATTTTCGGTCTCTAGGGGTTCTGAAACGCAAAATTTTCTAGTCGGCACTTCCGGATTGTTTCATTGTATCAACCTTATAAGCGGGGTTCCTCCCTATGGGGGAGGGAGGAACCGCGCTAAAAGGTCTATGGAGGCAAATGGACGGGTGTCCAACTCACAATAGATGTGTTTTAACGAACTGGCTCAATGAACATTATGCTGGAAGATGGATTGGGAGATTTGGATGGATTTGGTGTTGACAAGATGTCGTCAGTGTTTTCTGCAAGGAGAAGTTCAGTTCCAGCAATGTTTATAATTGTAGATTTTTTTTTTCTATTCAACTTAAATGTAAGGTCTTATTAATTATTAAATGTAAATTCCATCAAGAATACTTTTTATTTATTTTTTATCACAAAAATAGACATGACATTAGTTGTTTCTTTTCTCTTTCATTCCAATTACATTATGAAATTGATCGATAATCTCAGTTCTGAGTATATCGTTGGAAAGCTGATTAAATTTTACAACTTTTGTGAGATTCAGTAGCCTGCAGGATTTTTTTTTTTTTGGAAGAGTAGTGATTTTCGAAATGTTGTCGCTAACCATGAGCTTTTATTAATTTCTACTTTTTGAATTGATATTGCGGTTTGAATGGGATACTTGAGAAATATTGTATGTGCATTTGCTTTAAAAAGAATTTAATGTTGATTTAAAAAAATGTAATGAAACGTAGAAAAAAATGTGTACTTGCAGAGAAAATTGGAGTTGTACTACAAAAAACTTTTTTTTCTTTTTTTTTAAGTATCTTTAGAACGGCATATGTCCGGAACGGACTGAGATATAAATGTGTACCTGGTGGTTTTGAACTACATTTTTTGTCTAGTTTCACCCCTTGGAGTATTGTCATTATATTGCGGTACACCCTGTATAGTGGATTTTCTATATGTATATAAAAAAAAAAAAAATTGTGATCTTACTAGATGTTATAATTATATTACAGATATACATAATAATTTCTATAAAGTTAATACTAACTAATTAAATAATTATAGATATGTATTGGTTTATGACCGACAGTCTTGAGTTGCAGCAAGTGTTAAACAGATGATAACCATGGTGGCAGAGAAGGAGGTATTGTTTTTATACATCCAAACGCTATTCTCATTAATCATCACATTTTTTTTTTAGTTTTTACTTGTTAACAGTTATTTGCAGTATCTGTTCTAGTTGCACTGTATTGAAATGTAATCTAACCAGGCCACTCTAATACCTTGACCTTATTTTGCATAATTTCTAGATTTATAAAAGTACATATTTAAAAGTAGTCTCAATTGTACTATTATTTGAAAAAAGTATAAAAACACTATTTTCATTTTTAATAACCAAATCATTTGAAAAAAAAAAATCTAATATTTTCATTTCTGTAATTTTGTTTTTATCTGGGTATTAGAATCTGGTTAGTTACAATTTGCTGAAACATGGAGGCCGTGCTATGATGTAAATTGTTTTATTATTATTTTTTATTACTTTTTAAATACAAGTTTCATAAATTGTAATTAATGCTTCTTATTTTATTTTTCATTTAATGCTCAAATATCAGATCTTTATTTGAGGTTGTTGAGTTATATTCATCATCATTATTTGTCTTTTTCTGATTTTTTATTTGATTTTTTTATCTGAATAAACAATAATTATTAAACTCTTATTATTTCACTAGTAAACCACGTGCGTAGAAGAAATCCAAGTATAAATTAAATGAAAATAATAATATTGATTTGTTGGAGCTCTCTGAAGAAAAATAATTTTGATTTTGTTATTGTTATGTTGCTACCTTTATTGAAAACGGTTTGGTGCTTCTTATATTAGGTTTTCTTTTCAATCATTGAAATCATTCTTTCTGTAAGCTTTCTCCTTAGCTTCAAATATGTGCACTTGTCTAATTATTATTTTGTCCACATAGTCCTATAACTTCCTTTCTTCCACAACTTTATTGATTTTAGATTCCTTCAATCCATCTAATATTTAATTTGTCACAAAATATTTCAATTCCTATTCTAATTAATTAGGGTTCAGGTTTAGATGTTACAAAAATAGATTCCTTACCATCAGAGTTGTTCACTATAACAAGGTATATATAAATGCATGTGCTCCTTTTTCCTCGAGATGTATGAAAATATAGAAAGAAATTAAGTCCTACTTACCGTATTTCGTCACATCTCTTTTCGTGGTCTCAGCTGTCTAAAATTATATGACAATTTTAGGAAGAGAGTATAATAATAATAATAATATATATCGGCGCTAATGACCTAGATGTAGATGCGCCGTTAAAAAAACAAAAAAAAAAAAAACAATAATATATGTTCATGAAAAGAAATATGTACACTGGATACCTGCATTACGCAAAAGATAAATTAACATTTCGTAGTTTTATATTTGTTTTCTTGTATAAGAAAACTGATTCCAACAGTTTCAAAAATTGTCTGAATTTATAAAAATAATTATAAAGCATATATGAGAAAGATAAAAAGAGGAAAATATTTTGTTTAACTTTTATTTTAAATTTAATTATATGACATTTATTCCCTGTCAGAAATATCAACAAGTATGTTACAATGACACTGTTTCAGGTTCATTATGTGGATAGTCAATTTTGTTTGTACTGATATTTGATTATTACACATAGATATCAATGAAAGTAACATGGTGTTTTAATCACCTTGCCTATAAGATACATATCATGTGTACTCAAGTGACCTTGCCAACTCGTGTCTTCAGAACAAAAAATTTTGTTTCTATTCACTATTCTTTTGTAGGTGCATTTGAGCATAGATGCATAAAACCTTTGGTACTTACGTATTAGTTGCACCGGTCTCGAGAACTGGCTCCCAGTCAGTGATCCGGATCAGGCAATATGGCGACCTATTATTAAGACCAAGACCAAGTCTTAATATTATCAACGAGTTGGATTGACTAGTTTCGATTATCCTTGAGCAAGCGTAGCGAGCGGAAACACGTAGCAATTCTGCCATTAACATAAGTCCTTTTAATTTACTAGATTACTTAACATTAGATATTATTTTAATTTAAAATTGCTAATGTTATGTAATCTAATGGCCAAGAGTCGGCGCTAGTTTCCAATATTATGGCGCAAATGCGCCGTAAAAATAAATTGCTATGCGTTTCCGGTCGGTACGTTCGCTCAACATTATCGAAATTGTAATTAATCCAACTAACTCGTTGGTAATATTGATCACTGGTTTTTCGGTGGAAAATGGGTCGATATGCAATTTAATATTGCTTCAAACGGGTCTCTATTTTCTTTTCTATTTCTTTGTCGCCATATAAATTCTACAACTCACTAAAGCAATAAATTTTAAAGGAGACGAATTTAAGAGCTAGGCACTCAAAACAATCAAGACTAGAGCGGAAAAGAGAACAACCAATGAAATTGTCCAAAAGACCAAATTGCTCAACCAATAGAAATGCTAGATGTTTTCATTTCCGCTCTTATAATGGAGATAATCTAATCTAATCATTAAATTAAAATAATTGTAATGTTAAGTAATCTAGGAAATTAAAAGGACTTATGTTAATGGCAGAATTTCTATGTGTGTCCGCTCGCTACGCTTGCTCAAGGATAATCGAAACTCTAGTCAATCCAACTCGTTGATAATAATAAGACTTGGTCTTGGTCTTAATAATAGGTCGCCATATTGCCTGATCCGGATCACTGACTGGGAGCCAGTTCTCGAGACCGGTGCAACTAATACGTAAGTACCAAACCTTTTTATATACTGGTATTGAAAATGCTTTGTGAGAAAAAGCATGGGAAAGGAAGGAACCCAGACACCAGTCAGCAATATTGGACATCAGCAGCTAGAGACCTGCATTGCTCTATAATTCCCACGATTCCCCAATCCTACCTGCCTATTTAGGCTGGGCTAAATTATAGCTCAGTCCCTCCTCACTCACTCTCTACTAGACTCCACGCTCGACACTCTCCACCCTTCTCTATCATCCCATCCAGGCCAGTGGTCCTACTTACACGCTGCCTTTCATTCAGAGCCCCCGAATCTCCATCACATTCGGGAAAAGCAAGTGATTGTATTTTCAAATTTTGTAGGCTGTGGACTTAGGAATTTAAGAAATTTAAAAATTTGGATTTATATGTAGTTGTTAGGTCAAATATTAATACTATTTAATTTGAACAGTTTTGATCTGGTTGCTAAGAATAGTAGGCTCCTTCAGCAGTATTACAGGAAAGAAGAAAGATCGGCCACTATCCGACAAAAGTTCCTGTAATTAAAAATTATACACAAGTATAGATTCTCTGGCCTAAAATCTAAATTTGCAGTATAGTAACAGATATTAATTCTATCTGGCCAATTTAAAATTTAGATTAGTCAATTTATAACACAGGTGCATATTTTTATGAGTTATTTTTAATGCAGTTGTCTGATAATTGCTTTTATCATTTTTCAGTTACTTTTATAAAACTTTAATATCCCACTGTTTCATTTCAGACTGCACCAACGGAAACAAGAGGTGAATTCCAGTTAAATTATTTCACTTCAGATCCAATCTCTTGTGTTACATTTGCTCCAGATTCGTCCCAATTTCTTCTGGTTTCGTCATGGGATCGGTCTGTGTCCTTAATGCACCTTCAATCTAACTCTCTGAGGACCAAATATTACCACTCAAAGGCTGTACTTGATGTTTGTTTTCAGGTAAGTTTTGATGTCATCTATAATCAATTATTCTAAAATTCATTTGTTGATTAAGCATATTTACTCTTATCTTATGAAGTATAAAATATATTTTCATTGTTCAAAAACAAATTTCAAAATCCCCATCACACATGAATATGTAATTTCAATACATTGGATTGTAAAATAAGTTTGTAGCGTTTTCCAATATTTCCATTTAATTCTCTCTGTTTATAAAATCATGTTTACGTGGTCAATAATGTTCACATATTCTAAAAGAGGACTCATTCAGGTGCTTTTATGTATCAGTTTCAACTGAGATTCCTTTTCTTTAAGTGGTATTTTGCTTGCTCAAAATGGAAGAGAAAAAAAAATATTATTGTCATTTAATGATTTTTTATTTCCGAAAAGGAAAATCCGCTGCATAGACTGTTGACAAATTTTTCAGTGTGTGTAGAGACGATGCCTTAGGAGAAAGCACTGCCGTAAGTTTTGCTCGGGTCCTACTTCAACTGTTGATGATGACCAAATTCAAGCATTGGTCACAGACAACACTTATTCTATGACACAGGATATCACAGTAACGCCTAACATATCTCATTCAAGTGCCTCAAATCATTTGGTGGCTGTGGGATATGTTTCTTGAATTTGACGTAAAAGCATTTATTGGATTGCATTTCCATTTGTGATTCCCTCCTGAAACGCAATGTTAATAATCCATTTTTAAAGAGTTTGATAACTAGCAATGAAAAGTGAGTCCTGTACTATAATATTGTTTGGAAAAGTCCTGTGGAAAACAAAATGACCTGCTGTTGATGACTCCAAAAGCAGAATTACACCCAAAAAAGATTATGCTGTGCATTTGGTGGGCTTGGAAAGGTGTCCTTTATTTTGAAATCCTCTCATCCAAACAGAACATTAATTCTGCAGTATACTGTGCCCAGTTGGAGCAATTAAAGACAGCAGTTGAGCAAAATTGTCCATCACAATAACACCTGTTCTCATGTGACTTTGCGGATCGGGCAGAAATTATTGGAGTTTGGCTGGAATTTGATTTTCTAAGAGTTGTATTTTGGGATTTTAAGGATTGCATCAGTTCAAGAATTAATTCCAAAGGCCTTATGTGATTTTTTGTGTAAAAACTCAAAGATTGTATGCATTCAAAAACATATTAAATACAAAAATATAAGCAAAAACGCAATTTTTTTTTAGAAAAGTAATATATTTAAAGGGCTGTAATTTTGCTCCAAATGGACCAATCGAGTTTGTTGAGGTCTCAAAAAATTAGTATTTTTAAGCACTGGCAGTGCCCAGGAAAGAGTAGTTTATTTTGGTTAACATCTTGAATAAAAATTGTATAGTGTAAAATATCCTAAATTATGAGTTTTTTGGGGGGGCTTAAACAAAAAGTGCAGTGGTTTTTCTGACCCCGGATTCGGATTCAGCAACCCCAACAACATATAGTAAACATAGTCTGGTCTCTGGGTCCAGACTTTTTTTGTGTGTGTGTGTGTGTGGCTGTGAAATTGATTAAAAATATTTACAAGAATCTGAAGTTTTTATTGGAATCACCAGTAAAAATGCTATGAACTTATTTTACAACCTAATACGATGACTACATATGTGTGGACTAGTTTTTAGGTGATCAATAATGCAAAATAATTATCTCCTTCACATAACTTTGTCTAGCTCTTCCCCAGTGTTTAAAAATATTCTTTCTTTTAATTAGTCACTACCTCTCTATTTTTCAAGATGTCTGACTAAGTGCTAACCCTTAAAGTGTGGTTGGCTACTGTACAAGTCAAGGGAGGCCGTACTTCTGGTGCTATTGACTTGCCCAGCAGTCCTCGCAGCATTACAAGTTATATCACTGAATGCGGATTCAGGACAAGTTCTGTTCTTGTTTTTATCTAGAGGAGTTTAGAGGAAATATTAGTTCAACCCTCTTTCATGCCGAGGATTTTTTGAGGTATCCTTTTTACTTCATCTGGATAGAACAGCCTAATCTGGATCAGATTAGCTTTTATCTACCAGGCCGTACTTTGTCCTTCTTCGTAGTTCGTTTGATTCTTCCTTCCCTTTTTTTCCAAGGATGCCTTCAGAGTTGGGCAAACGTTAGCGCACGCTAAAAGCTAATACCTATCCGTTAATTTAGCGAAACTGTAGAAAGCCAGCGCTAATAATTAGCGGTTAGCGGCGGCAGTGCGCTAATCTCTAATCTATTTATGAAATATCGTGATTGCTAATAGCTTAAGCTATAGTTACAACATTTTGTCACCTCAAAGTTCACTTCCGGTCTGCTCTGAGCAACCTCACTCCTGTTCCACTTCCGCTTCAATCTACAGGATTTACGATCACATCAATGTCAATTTCGGTTACTTCCGGTCGACTCGTGCCAATCACTGGGTAACTCCTGTTCGATCTGGCTCACTTCCGGTCACTCACAGACAATGGCACACTCTGACACTCCTTAATCTAGGTTACTTCCGGGCCTATATTCATCCCTGGGCCGTTTCCGGAATTACCCCAGGGCCTTCCAGGCACTCATGATAGACCGAAGGTGAACCGGCAGTGACCCGGAAATAATTGTAAGCAACCAGAAGTGGCCCGAAGTTGTCCAAATTCATCCGGAAACTGTCGAGGAGTAATTTTGGTGACCCGGAAGTGAAACCGGAAGTGGAACGAAGTTGTCCAGATTCATCCGGAAACTATCCAGGAGTAATTTTGGTGACCCGGAAGCCATTTTGAGAAACCGGAAGTGGACCGAAGTTGTCCAGATTCATCCGGAAACTGTCGTGGAGTAATTTTGGTGACCCGGAAGCCATTTTGAGAACCCGGAAGTGAAACTGGAAGTGGCCAAAAGTTGTCCAGATTCATCCGGAAACTGTCCAGAAGTAATTTTGGAGACCCGAATCCCATTTTGAGAAACCGGAAGTGGTCTAAAGTTGCCCAGATTTATCCAGAAACGGCCCACGGGTAATTTAGGTTACCCAGAACTCATTTGGAGAACCCGCAAGTGAAACCGGAAGTGGCCAAAAGTGCTCAAATTCGCCCGGAAATGCCCCAGGGATTCTCAAAATGGCTTGAGGGTCACCAAAATTATCCCTGGCTGTTTCTTGAACTATCTGGGGCAACTTTTGACCACTTCCGGTTTCACTTCCGGGTTCTCAAAATGGCTTCCGGGTCACCAAAATTACTCCTGTGCCTGGAAGGCCCTGGGGTACTTCCGGAAACGACCCAGGGATGAATATAGGACCGGAAGTAACCTAGATTAAGGAGTGTCAGAGTGTGCCATTGTCTGTGAGTGACCGGAAGTAAGCCAGATCGAACAGGAGTTACCCAGTAATAGGCATGAGTCGACCGGAAGTAACCGAAATTGACATTGATGTGATCGTAAATCCTGTAGATTGAAGCGGAAGTGGAACAGGAGTGAGGTTGCTCAGAGCAGACCAGAAGTGAACTTTGAGGTGACAAAATGTTGTAACTATAGCTTAAGCTATTAGCAATTATGATATTTCATAAATAGATTAGCGGTTAGCGCACTGCCGCCGCTAACCGCTAATTATTAGCGCTGGCTTTCTACAGTTTCGCTAAATTAGCGGAGAGGTATCAGCTTTTAGTGCGCGCTAACGTTTGCCCAACTCTGGATGCCTTACAACAGTCTTGATGTGCTAAACTTATTTTCTTTCTTAAGACCTAGTATAATTTTACTTATTTATCTTCTCAGGATGCAATACATGTGTACAGTGGAGGTATGGACAACGTTGTAAAGATGTATGAACTAAATACTCAAACAGGTAAGTGTAGTTATACAAGTGTAACATTTAGATTTTTCTCCTTCAACATTCCGGCATACATCACCAGTGGTGTGATTTTTTAAACCATAAATTTTCTCTGGCATTACTGCCAGCTTCCTAAGGTGGTACATGATGCTTGTTCGTTAGCTGATAGCAAAATTTCCATGAACATGTTGTCACGAAAGTGGCTATCTAGTCTTGAATGGGTTAAGAGAACCACCAGACATTTCACATATAATGTAACTGCTGAAAGGTATTAAAAAAATAAAGATAAAAAATAAGAAAAATTAATTCTGCGTTAGCCTTAATTTTTCCTACACAGATTTAGTCGGTAAGAGTTATTTTTAATTAAATTAATTTCAAGATAATTATCAAATACATTTTTGTATTCTTTTTCAATTTTCTCCCCAGAAACTATTGTTGGAAATCATGAAAGACCAGTTAAAGTGATTGAAAACTGTCCGGATTTGAATTGTGTTTTATCAGGAAGTTGGGACACTTTGGTTAAAATGTGGGATCCTAGGACAAACCGATGTGTTGGAACATTTGTACAACCAGATAAGGTATATTTTTAATAATGTAGAATGTAGAAATTTTAATGATGTTTTATATTGTATGGATTTTGCATGTACTATAAAATTTAAAACTAATTTTCTTTTTCCAGTCCTGATTAAATGCATGTTTTTATGTATATAATATTGATTTAGGAAAACAACCAGACATAGAAATCACAGAAAAAAATGAGGTTCGGGCGAAATGAACATGTTCAAGTGTGATGTAGTCATACTCACATGAATATATTTAAGCATAGCCTGAGAGCTAGGTCACCACAAATACTAATAATTATATTTGGGCATAGCATTTAAACGATTAATTTAATGATTTAATTTATATAGTGTTAAAGCCTGCATTGGACCTAGTTTAAAAAAAAAAAAAAAGTGTGTTTTAAACTACAAATTAAAAATAATTAACTTATTTATAGTATTATTAATTATTTAAATTTTAACGTCCATTATTATTAACGACAAATTTTAGGACGAGTTATCTTTAGGTTACCACCCTTTTCTAGCCAGGATTGGGCTGATGCCTTCTCTTTTTTCTTAAGAAAAGTTATCACCCCATAGTGGGAACACACTCAGAGTGTTAAGTGCTCACGCCTTAACACTCACGGCCACCGGGCCTCCTATTTATACTATTATATACTTCTACTATTATTTATATAATGACCTGAACCAGCTCCTTACTTATAAATACTTTGCAAGCCAAACCTGAGAATGTGGTCGCAGTAAGGTTCTGGGAGATAACCATGTCCTCGGGATGTGATGAACTTGCATTTATCTAAAGAAGAGCTGTTAAATGGTGCATCGACAAATCTGGGCCATTAGCGCCGACAGCCAGGCGTTTAGTATCATAAAAATGATACTAAACCCGCATAACACTTATGAGTATAAGTTCGCTTTATAATGTGTGCAGATATCTCTTGAACCATGTACAGAACAGTGTATATTTGTTTTAAAATAATACATTTTTATAAACATAATTAAGAATTTCATTTTCTAGCATCATTACACTTTTAAAATTACTCTTGCGTATATCATCTTCAACACTTGTACTTTATGAAACCATTCTAGAATTTGATGATGACAATTCTTCTTACTCAAATTTTGAAGGGAAAATATTATACCAGACCTGCGGTTTTGAATATCTATAGTCAAGGGGGGGGGCAGGTACTCTTTGTTGCCTGAAAAGGTAATTGGTGATGATTCCTTACTTGGAACAAATAATATACCTATGTGGATACTTTAGGCAATATTTACATCATTTTTAAGTAGCTGAAATAACAACATTTAGAAAGTTTTTCTTTGCAACAATATTGAAGATCAAGAAAACAATTGTTTGATTTCATGTTTCATGCTAGACACCAACTTGTGCAAAAAAAAACAAAAAAAAAAATGAACTAAAAATTAATGTATTTACTACATAATATAGCCAAATAGAACCAATTCTCTATCCTTTTTCAATACAATACATTGCAATTGTTTATAACTAATATCAAATCTACAATAACTTCAAAAATTTAAGACAAATTTATTTACTACCAAACAAACCCCTAACCTAATCGTACTTAACTGAATTTACTATACATTATAACTAAAAAAAATGTCCATTTACAAAATAATACAACAAATACGAAATATATTATGATATTTACAAATTATTAGAATCTATACTTAATATTAATTTGTTTATAGCAAAATAAAATGTACAACCTAATAATAAGAAATGCATTCAAAATTCATTTCTTAACAATTATAAAATATGTTACTTTTTCGGGGGGTAAGTTCTTCATAAAACTTACAATTTATGAAGAAAAAGTACAAACAAAAATTTGCCTGTACACTCATTCCAAGCACAAGTTGAACGCTGTAAAAGACGATTATTATCTTACCGAAAAGTCAAACTTGACTTATTATTAGCAAAAACATATCTTAAGTCCACTATAAAAATATACTTTCAGTTATAAGGTGAAGTCTGGAAGGTGAGTCAGAAGGGGTGCTAATGCTAAAAGTCTCACCAAGTAAGTGAGTGGGGGTCGGCGCAAATGGATGCGCCGTAAAAAAAAAAGAAGAAAAAAAAATAGAAAAAAAAAGTAAGTGAGGCAGGAATGGTGCTCTGAGTGGGCATTATCCGTGTACAGGGATGCTAAGTGGTGGAATTCCCCAGTGAAAGTGAGTAGAGCCCGGAAGATAGGCATTTATTTTTGGTTAAAATAGGCAGGCAAAAAGGCACTTGAAATACTGAAAATAGGCAGTATTGTAATTAAAATAGGCATTTATTAGGAGTGAAGCCAAAGAGGAATCTCACTCATTATTAATGAAAATATGTATTTTAAATACTCATTCATTTCTTTAATATCAATTTATCACAGAATTAGTGTACTTACTCTTACTTTCCCTTCTTACAAGCAACAACAAGATGCTTTTTCAAAGTATCAACTCTCATAGACCTTCTAAGAAAAAATGTTTAAATAAAAATAAATAAAAGAATAATAATGAAAAATAATAAAGAAATATATAAGGAATTAATAAAATAAATAAATACAGAATTAAACGTATAATTTTAATGGTAATAATAAATAGTAACCATAATGATATTTGTAGAGTTGAAATTTGAGGTATATTATCCTGAAATAAGAAACTTTGACTTGGGAGTTATGTGTGGTATAACTATATTTTATTATATGTCTTTGTCGTCTTTAAGTATGTCAGTATGGTATCAATATGTGGGCTCCTATCAGATAACAGTTCACTGCGGCTTTGAGGAATCTGTAAGTTGTCTTTTTTAAGGCAGTCTGTTAGTAAGTGTTTTACAGTTAAAAGTACGTTACATGCCTCACATAGTGGTTTGTCTTGTCTTTTTAAGAGGTACGAATGGGTGAGTCGTGTATGTCCAATCCTGTCGTGTTAGTGTGATGGAGATTCCGGGGCTCTGAATGAAAGGCAGCGTGTAAGTGGTAGCGTATATTGATTGGACAACTGGCCTGGACGGGAGGAGTGATAGAGAAGAGTGGAGAGTGACGAGCGTGGAGTCTAGTGGAGAGTGAGCGAGAGTGAGGGGGGCTAGGATTTAGCCCCGCCTAAACAGGCAGGTAGGATTGGGGAATTATGGAGCAATGCAGGTCTCTAGCTGCTGATGTTCAATATTGCTAGTGTCTGGGTTCCTTTCTTTTCCATGATTTTCCTCACAGTTAGTATTACTTCGTCCTTAGTTCTCCTGACGAATATGGCTGTATACTGCACTTTATTTTCCTGCGATGGTTATCTTGAGTGCAGTGCCACGTTGCTTGCCATCTATTCAGTATAGTGTGTGTTATTTTTGTTTGTAAGTCTTGTGATGTAAGTAAGTGCTGGTCATGCAGGCGACTAGTTGCAGCAAGTTTTGCTTGTTCGTCTGCTTTTGAAGTCTCTCCAAGGTTCTCATGACCAGGAACCCACACCATTGTTACCATTGTGTGTAAGTCTTTTAGTCTCGATAGTTCTTGTAATATATTAACAAGGATCGGGTTGGTGGTGTAGATGTTCTTTAAGGAGAGTAAACAACTTAAGGAGTCTGTACCCAGTATTATGTGTGGTATTGTAGTCTGTACATTGGATAGGCCCAAAAGCTGTACAGCTCTGCTGTATATATACTTGCATCTACTGGGAGGCTGATGTTGTATATACTTTCTCCTAAAACAGCAGCTGCACTCATGCCACTTGCTGTTTTGGACCCATCCGTGTATATTATTGGAGTATTTCCATTAGAACTTGTCAAGTTGTTAAAAGCCCCCCCCCCCTGTAGTAGTTTCCCTGTAGTAATTTTGAGATGATGTGTCGGCTTTTTTAAATTTTGTCATAGTCAAGTCGATTCTTAGGTTGTTTACTCTCAAGGTGGGATTGAGAGGTTTCTGTAAGGTATTGATATGTAGGTGTATTGATCAACGCCTTGGTTGTTCCTGTATATATTTGTTCATGTAAGGGTTGTTTAAAAATGTGTTGACGGAACAGGTGTTCAAAGTTTTCGATCTCACGATAAATTTAAGACATATTATCCAACGTCGATAATCCAATTACGGTTCTCCAGATTCTGAATAAAAGCTACTTATTGGACTCGACCTAAAAGCTCCTGTTGCAAGTCTTATACCTGTGTTGTGTATTGTGTCTAATGCTTTTAGTGTTTTCGAACTGGCAGATGAATATGCTATGCAGCCGTAATCCAGCAAAGGCCTGGTGAAGGCTCTTTAACACTTTAGCATGGTACATTTGTCAGCTCCCCATTTAGTATTGCAAAGAATTCTTAAGAAATTCAGCGATTTATTACATTTGTTAAGAATACTTGTGATATGGGGTCCCCATATTAGTTTTTGGTCTAATGTCATTCCAAGGAATTTTAATGTGTCGCTGTGTTTAATGTTCGTGTTATTAAGCTTTAAATTTGGTGCTGGGAGGTTGCAAAATAAAAAAAAATATTAAAATATGTAGCAAACATATATATTTATGGCAGAATATGTAAAAATACGGAGTTTTGAAGAATTACATCAATACTTACGATTTACAAATCAGAAAAAATATGTAAATATAATAACATCTGTTCCCTAGCGATTAATATTTCTGTAAAGCTTCATTTCTAAAGTCTTTGTTTTAAAATTTGAAAATTAAGTTAATTTGAATATATACAGGGGTCGAAATTGTCCTATATTTTGAGACCAGAGTTTCTGTACATTTAAATTTAATGTCTTTAATCGCTGAAAATTAAAGATTTTCGTCGATTTAAGTCTTTAAATTTACAGAAATTCCGGTCTCAAAATATAGGACAACTTCAACCCCTGTATATATGATCCGTCAATACTACTGTGCTCCCGAAATTATCCACTTAAGACAAAAAACTTTAGAATAGTTATTTCATTATTTCCATTGTAAATAAACAAATATTTTAGTTACAGGTTTATATAATGAACAACTAGGTAATAACCAGCTCTCTATGTAGACTAGATACATTTAAAAAGTTTGATTTCTTTTTTAAATCCATTTTTAGTAAAAAAATCAAAAAAATCCGATTTAAATAAAAAAAATCTGATTTAAATCAAATAAATCCGATTTTTTTAAAAAAAATCATGATTTTTTTACACCCTGATTAGAACTGATTCGAACATCTTGACACCAACAGCAAACCTGTAGGAGATGTTTTCATCTCCATCCCCATACGGGGCTATAAAGGGTTAAGGATCTATATCTAAATCATTTTTTTTTTTTTTTTTTAAATGCTTCCTTGAACCTAAATAGCCTGGTATTCTTTAGCTGATCAATGACATATCTTTTACATCTTGGCATCAACATTTATATCCAATATTCTCTAAAATAAATTGATTCCTGTAGTTATAAGTTGTTAATGAATTCATAAATAGAGAAGTAACTACTTGATTACATTCTGAATTTGCTGGGGAATAATATGTTTGCATTTTTATCTAATTGTCTTTATTGTCTAGTTATAACTTATTTTTGTTTGTAAATTTTACTTTTTCTTTTTTGTAAATATACATCAATCAATGAAGCTGAACAAATAATATGCAAAACTACTGATATTCAATATTTTTGCTATTAGAATAGATGAAAAACTTACCAGCACTGTGTGTGAGTTAGAATATCAATCGTTATGTAGATGTGGAACAATTGTTTTGCCTCCAAGTATGAACATTTTAGTATTAATAAATAATGTAGATATTTATAAAATAAAAGGAATTATTTGTATTCCATATAATCTGGTCTCTCTCTGTAATTTTATTTTAGAAAATCTCAAAAATAATTTGTTTCTATTTGTCAGAAACAAATGTTTGTAAATCTCTTATTCCATATTTCTTCATGTATTCAACTTGCGTAGGAAGGTATATGCATATAAGAATTGATATCATCGTAAAAATATCTGCTTTAAGATATGGCAGGAACAACTTGGTCTTGGATCGGTATTATAAACCCATCAGTTTCTGAGGGTAGCTACCTTATCTACTTCTATTTCACAATTTCACTTGTAATAATAGATTAGTAAATTCATTATTCCTCGATCAAAATATATATACTTAGATATATAATAACTATATACTTAGATATATGTAAGGTGATCATTACTTTGAAAATTTGGTTCACACCTTGATATTTTGTATCTTGTGTTATTAATTTTCTTTTAAAACATATTTTTTCCCTGAAACATTATAAAATTAACGGAAAGTTTTTCATATTAATGAAATCTCTTTCTCCTTGCTTTCTGGATAGGTGCTCCCTTGTGATTGATGATTTTGGATGATGAATTCATGCATTTGTCATTTAAGTTCTTAATAAGATAATCCAACTCCTGTAGTGATGACTTCAGTTACTAAGTTTTACCTTCTACTAATAGAATACATAGAATCTTTGGTTACTGTACTTTAATAGAATAAATTAGAATTTTGGGTTAGTATCTTTTTACTCTAATTGTTAATTTAATTATTCTCATATTTCTGTTTTATGGAGATAAATCACAAATGCAATTGTAAATGATTATTTTAATGTATAAGAACAAGTTTTAATGAAATTATATCTTTATTTTAAGGTTTACACTATGGGCATCTGTGGAGAAAAATTTGTTGTTGGCACTAAAGAAAGAAAGGTTTTCGTTTGGGATTTAAGGAATTGTGGATATGTTCTTCAAAGACGTGAATCAAGTTTAAAGTATCAGACTAGATGTATTAAATGTTTCCCCAATAAACAGGTATTTTTTATTAAATTTTTAAGTTAATTAATATTTGTGTGAATTTTTATATATACAGGGTGATTCAGGTCTAAGTAGCCAAACTCTAGGAGGTGATTGTAGACATAATTACCAACAAAAAAGTTCATTTCGAGTATGGTCTGATTCCGAAAGGTAAAGGAGCCATGTCCAATTTTCTGTTTTTTTTTAACGTAGTCATGTTTTTTAATGAATAAGAAAGTATTTCTCAAAAACTATTTAATATAATTAAATTCTAATTATGCTATCATAAAATAGACAAAATTTCCTTTAAGAAGACAGTAATTTAATTCACTAAAATCATTATTAAAAGATACTTTCTGGTCGTCCAATAAAGCACTTCTGTTTTTATCAATGAATCAGAGTTTTTTGCGAATTTTTCCCTCAGCCCCCTAACGGACTACAGATTCAATAATTAAACGAAAACTTCTACATTTAATAAGCATTAAATAAAAAAAAATACTGATTGTGAGATCTTCACAGGGCATAGCATGAAACCAAGTATGCGAATTGGGGCTGTTAAATATTCCTTTCCTTGAGAATGTGGCCTTGTATGTCTGCAAATGTTGCGGCCGAACTGAGTAATAAAATTTTTCCTCCCGCAATGTTTTTTTTTTTTTTTTTTTTTTTTTTTTTTTTTTTTTTTTTTTTTTTTTTTTTTTTTTTTTTTTTTTTACGGCGCATCTACATCTAGGTCATTAGCGCCGACATCCAGGGTGCAGCGAGGAATTTTACCAGCGAACCGTGGGATGATAAAATTCCTGCCGGAGGTTGGGAATCGAACCCACCATCTCCCGCTTATGAATCCAAGGCGCTAGCCATTAGACCACGGGAGACCCTCCCGCAATGTTTTGCACAATTTTTAGTTTTATTTCAAATTTTATTTGAAAACATTTCAAATTATGTGTAAATTCCTAATTACAATTATTCAACTACCCTGCAATCTTTTTGAATTCTCCGCTCAAAATTTCTAGTCAAAACTGGGTGCCAAATACATCATGTAAACCATAAATCAATGAAAAATTGAAAAACATGAAATGTAACAGATCTCTCAAATGAAAAACTTTCCCAATCTTTTCATTCAGTTATATTTATTACTTCCGGAATGGAAAATGGAAACCCACAGTTTGGACATTAAAAAATGAAATTTTTTTTAATTTTTTCACACAAGGTATTTGAAAGTAACAATACTACATTCCACATTATTTTGACAAAAGGGAGCCAATCTTTCAATTTATCCCCAAATAAACCTCCACTTTATTTGCATGGATTTAATGCTTATTAAATGTAGAAGTTTTCGTTTAATTATTGAATCTGTAGTCCTTTAGGAGGCTGAGGAAAAAAATCGCGAAAATACTCTGATTCATTGATAAAAACATAAGTGCGTTATTGGATGTCCAGAAAGTATCTTTTAATAATGATTTTAGGGAATTGAATTTCTGTCTTTTTAAAGGAAATTTTGTCCATTTTATGATGGCGTAATTAGAATTTAATTATTTTGAATAGTTTAAAAAAAAAAAAAACGTTTCTTATTCATTAAAAAACATGACTACGTTAAAAAAAACAGAAAATTGGGCATAGCTCCTTTACATTTCGGAATCGGACCATACTTGAAATGAACTTTTTTGTTGGAAATTATGTCTACAATCGCCTCCTAGAGTTTGGCTACTTAGACCTGAATCACCCTGTATATGCTCTCTCGTAACTTGATCTCTTCCTCATATATTTTTCCTCTTCTTTTAATAAAGGCCTTATATGTCACAATATTGCTTCAAAACTTCATTTAAACCATTTTATTTATGTTGACTTGGCATATATATATATATATATATGTAACTTACGAGTCGGACGGGAAGCACTATGTTTTTAAAAAGAACAGCACTAGGAAGTCCGATGCGCGTCTTTTCTCGTGACAACTTCAGTCCAAATTCTCGCAGCCTTGCGTAGACTTTCCGCAGGTGTTGTTTGTGCTCTTCCAGGGACTTACTGAAAACTAGGAGATCGTCCATGTACTCCGTGCAGAAATCTGGCCCTAGTCCACCAGTCTCTGGAATATGGCCGGTGCATTCTTCAAACCGAACGTCATTCTGGTAAATTGATAGCGCCCCCGCTCGAACGAGAAAGCCGCCTTGTCTTCGTCTTTCGGGTGCATTAAGATTTGGTGATATCCCGCCTTGAAAATGCGAGCTCTGTGAAGTTTTTCTACTATGTCTTCTAGCCGCGGCAACGGGTACTTCTCATCTCGAGTGACGCTGTTTAGTTTCCGGTAGTCAACCACCACACGATACTTGCGGGGGGAGCCTGCCTTCGAAACAGCCCACAAAGGGCTATTATTAGGGACGATAATTCCTTGTTTTAGAAGCGCTTGGATTTCCTCTTCTATGGCTTCCTTTAGAGCTTGTGGGTATCTGCGCTCCTTGGCGTAAACCGCTCGATCCTTGGTTAACGGGATTTCGTGTCTCGTTCTCCCAGTCGCGCTGAGCAGTTGGCCCTCGACATGATAGACATCACGGAATTCCTCCACTATCTCTTGCAGTTCGTTGGCATCGTGATTGCCGGCGTCGATTTCCTGGTTCCGTTCCTCCACGGTATCCGTGTAACAGTAACGCTGATTTCCCATTTCTACTGTCCAACTCCCATTCTCTGATGTCAGTTGTCCCTGTAATATGATGAGTACGTCACATCCTAGGATGCCGTCGTATTCCCGGGGCATGCTTGGAACTACATTGGGCACGAGCACCTTTCCTCTGATGTCCTATATGTCAGTCGGGATCCTGATTTCTCCAGCTACTGTGCAGTCGCCTCCGAGTGTCAGTAACTTGCAGCGGCACTTCCGCATCGCTTGATTCATCCATTCTTGTGTCTTCCGTTTCCACGCTGCTTCACCGACGAGTATGCAGGTACTCCCCATATCCACCAGCCACCTAAGTCCCGCCTCCTCCACTATTGGCAACCCACTATCTTCTTCATGCCGCAAACTTTTCGGGTTGCCGCTCTTCTGACACCGGTCTCATTGTCGATTGCTGTTGGCCCGCGCTCTTCTCAGGACGGCGGCGTACGAGGCCAGAGGTCTGGCTGCTTTTTTGGGTCTGTCTTGCTCTGATGCGCTGTCGTCGCCCGAGTCTATCTCGGATATGTCTTCTCTCGGTTGAGCGCGCTCCCTCCGCACTCGGTGGAAATTTACTTCCATTGGTTTACCTAACATCTACGCACATAAGGGCACTGTCTCGCAACGTGTCCGGGTCGACCGCACTTATAACACTTCCGGTCGCTCCCTTCACTTCTCCTTCGCGGTGGATCACGTCTATACTGCTCTCGAGGCGCAAGTGCCCTCGATGGTCTCCTGTCTCGCCACCTGAGACGACCGCTTCCTTCTGTGGGTCGGCCATATTCTCTGCGTGGTCTCCCTCTTGGTTTGATCCAGAACTCCTTCTCTAGTGTTGCTGAATGGTTTTTCGTTTCTTTTTCACCCTCGTCTATCATCATTTGTGCGGCAGTTGCGAACTCCTCTTCTTCGAAGGACCGACCCGTCTCCTTGCTGAGGTGTACCTTGAGAACCTGCGGTAACACTATCTTCATCGCGGCAGTTGCTGCTGTCTCTTGGCGTTCAACTAACTTATCGATAATTTTGTTGTGCCATGCGATAAGTTTAGCAGCGAAATTTCCGTCGGATTGATGCGGTTTTTTTTTCGTTTCTTGTAGCATTTTGACGAAATCCTCCTCCGGGGCCCATCTCCCGCCCCGTAGGCTTTCTTCAGTCTCTCCTTGAGGGTGTCCCAAATGGTGCTTGTGTCGCTCTGTACCTGGTTCAGCACGCATCCTATGAGCGCTGCTTTTAGTGTCACTTCGTCGTCGCGGTCTAGCCAGCCGGCTGATGCTTTGCTGGCAGTAGCATCAGATATGCATTGTCCATCTTTTAAAAAATGAGAAAGTTCTCCCACGTCGCCCGAGAATTTCTCTATCTGGCTTATCGCGGCCCGCATGTCCTGCGCATTAGTTGCCTGGAATTTTAGCTATTACAGAGTGACTGTAGCGTCTTGCCCTGTAGCCATTCTTTTTTGAAAAGGTCGGTCCTGGACTGTTTCGCGACCCTTTCTCTTCATACAGCACTTCGCGTCCCGCTTACACTTCCCGGGTTTCGGCACCACTTACGAGTCGGACGGGAAGCACTATGTTTTTAAAAAGAACAATAGAGAGCACAAGGGAGATAGTAACATCTCAGAGGTTAGATAAGAACTGAAGAGCTTTAATCCTGCTGAGCCTTATATAGGCTCAGCTTGTTTTGTTTACATAAATCTGTCTTCCTCTCCCATAACATATATATATATATATATATATATATATATATATATATATATATATATATATATATATATATATATATATTATTTTGACATAAAAAAAATAACATTACTCAATTCCTGGGTTTCATTTGGTTTTGGCGATTTGATTTGAACTATTTCAAAGGAAGATTGGAATTCACATGAAGAAATGTATTATAATCGAAAAATATCTACAGAAAATAAATTTTCTTGTGCAGTTTGGAAAAATTCCTTATCCACCTAAATACTTAAATGCCCCCCCCCCCCCCATTCTATAATAAATGCAGGTTTTGATGGAATTTTGAACTATTTTTTCATTATTTATTATGTTTTCAGGGTTTTGCATTAAGTAGTATAGAAGGCAGAGTTGCTGTTGAGTACCTGGATTCACGGCCTGAAGTTCAAAAGAAGAAATATGCTTTCAAGTGCCATAGAATCAAGGAAGATGGAATTGAACGCATTTACCCTGTTAATACAATAAGGTTAATTTCATTTAATGCTATCGTTATTAATCTTTCTTCTCTCTATCATTATTATGGAGGTGTTCTTTTCAGTTTCCTGAAAATAAATATTTTTTGAGAGGGATTACTCATTGAAAGAAATATTGCTTCTTTAATATTATATTATGGTGTGCTAGTCAGCCATCTGGGATTATTATAATTATCAGAGGAATTTATAACCAATAATTATTACCTTATATTTGTTTGTCTATTTTATGCGTTTTCAAAAAGTGGGCACCCGGTCCCTCACCTCAGATAGAGCTATTAGCCTCCAAAAGCTCCGAATCTTTCTACATTCCATGCTATAATGCTGTTACTAATTTATTTACGGCGCTAATGGCCCGCGCGTCGATGCGCCGTAAAAAAACAACAAAAAAATAATTTATTTAGTTTCTCTCAATTGTCTTGAATTTACGATTTACCAAGTTACCTTTTTTTAAAAATAGAAATCGTTATCATTACTTTGGCAATAAAGACAAATATTAAAACCAACTAATTTAAACGTAAATTATATACACGGAATATATACACGTTCAGGCGACCAGCTTTCTGGTGGACTGTTCAGGTCTAACTGACAGGCCTGCCTGACCGTGTGTAGCCTGCCTTAGCGGAAATAAGGAGTCCAGTCTAAATGTCAGTATTCAGTTAGTTTGTGGCTGTGTCAATATCATATTTAGTCTTAAGAGGGATGTTTAGGTTCAAAGAAGAGCTTAGAGAGGATTGAAATAAATACCAACCAACTGGGCCATTGATCAAGGACAGGCGGTGAGGATGAGTGAAAAGTTTAGCATCCATGTTAAAGGATAGCAATATAGGACTGTGATCAGAAGACAAATCAAATAGATTGGTAATATGGAAAGGAACATGTCTGACACCATTTGTAACGAAATAATCCACTATGTTTGGAGATTTGGATTTGGAAGTAGGCCAGTAAGATGGGCTGGGAGAAGAAATGATATTCAGATGGTGGGAGTGGATGGTGTGATGAAAAATGCACCTCGTGAGTTGGAGGTTTGACATTCAAATTCGGTATGTTTAGCATTGTAATCCCCTCCTGCAATAAGACCTAAAGAGGAGAAAAAAAAATTGAGGATGGAAGAAGGGACTGCTTTATTGGGTGGGCAATAAGCAGAAGAAATGGTTATTGGAACAAGGAAAGAGGATTGGAGGTTAACTGTGGTACTCTGCAGACTTTACAGGAAGAAAACGAATGAAACTATTTCCGAGGCGATATCTCTTAATATTTTTGAGAAAAGTGCACAAATCTATTTTTCTAAATAATTAAAATCGCTGAATTCAGTTGAAATATTTTCCACATGTTTGAGATTCGTCCAAACAATGATTTTTAAATTTTGGAAACGTTTGGGGTTCAAGAAGTATTAAAAAAAAAATGTTATTAACAGACATGAAAAGTTTTGGGTTCTTCGTATATTTTCTTAACCTTTTCGATGCAACGTGGATAGCTACCTACTCTTTCCACAGGCGAACCAAACTCCCTCTCCTAGGGCGGCCTTATTTTTTTATTTTTTTTTCCTGTACTTAGGCTCTCGTTACTAATTATCATTTTCATGTTTATCTTATGTGAACAACGACGTGTATTACTTGCAACGATTTATTTACTACAATTTAGGTACATAGCAAACCTACAATGACCATTTAAAACAAATTTTACTTACTTTTCTTCCTTAAATTTCTCTTTCTACTTCATTCTGAAACCACTGTTTGTTTTTAGACGTGATTTTTAAATGTTGCAATGAAAATGTTTTTTATTTATTATTATAATAAGCTACATCTTTATTATATACAGTTTCACTAAAAAAATGCCCTAAGAACATTTTTACCGTGCACATGCCTCACAGAGGCATTATTTTACATTTTTAACGAAAGATCAAATCCTACCAAATAAGCACAAGGGATATGAACAGAACCGCGCAAAGATGCCGCAGTTCCTTGGAGTCAGACTTTTTAATGTATAATTATCCATTATCATTTGGTTATTACTAGTATTATTAATAAATTTTGCATGGATTACGGGCATATGCCGCACTGGATGAAAAAAGTTATGTCTCCAGTGCGGCATATGCCCCCGGGGGCATGTATGATAAAATGCATGATTTCCTTTTGTTACTTCGCGAAACAAACGTGCCAGTGGCCCCATTTGTCATTATTATTAAAATTATTCATAAAAACGCAAAAAATATCAGCCGCACTGAGGTAATGATCTTTTGAAAATGAACCCGCACATACGTTATATGCCCCCAGGGGCATGCACCGCAGTTAACGTGTTATTTTTTTTTTTTTTTTTACATTTAACTAGAAGATGAGTATTTTTAACATATTTTCATTGGGTTCCTAGAGCAAACTTTGTGTCGTAAGGAGTAATTTCCCGCACATACGTTATATGCCCCCAGGGGCATGCACCGCAGTTAACGTGTTAATTTCTTTTCTTTTTTTTTTTTTTTTTTTTTTTTTTTTTACATTTAACTAGAAAATGAGTATTTTTAACATATTTTCATTGGGTTCCTAGAGCGAACTTTGTGTCGGAAGGAGTAATTTCCGCTTAGGATACTATCAGTTTCCTTTGTGGTGCCTGGAATCTTGCTACTCAGATTTCATTTTTTCACTAAAGATTAAAACAAAATAATATCAAATTCAATTCCTTTACAAATGTCACCAGGTATAACACCGGGTATGATGATGCAGTTCTTGCAAGTCAGACTATTTTATTAATTATTTTTCTTTAAATATTAATTTAAAATCTGGGGACAGACAAATTGTCTTATTTGTTGGGGAAGCTTTGCATGAATTTTGTGGTATATTATAAGAAGATTGTGGGGCAAGGTTAGCTCATTTTAGGTAAAGCACTCGACTTATGTTCTGGAGGACTTGGAGTTCAAAACTCAGACTAAAGATTTTATCATCTATCATTTTCATCGTTCGAGGGTTGGATTCTGAGTCCCAGACAGTACCTAGGCCCACTCAGCCTTTAATTAATTTGATGGGTACCTGCAATAGGGAAAATCTCAGGTGGCTGGAGAAAAGTAGCGACCTCACTATGTTACCGTGCCGATACTACGGCGGGTGCATTCGGGGCTTCTGTGCCACTGAGAGACTGGAGGCTTGAAGGGCTTGAGAGAAAGAAGAGGCAAGTCACAATTGTTCTCAATTCAGTGTGCAGGCCTTGAGAGTCTTCCTGGAACACTCTCAAGGCCTGCACACTGAATTGGGAACAACTGTGACTTGCCTCTTCTTTCTCTCAAGCCCTTCAAGCCTCCAGTCTCTCAGCAGCACAGAAGCCCCGGACGCACCCAGATGCCGCACCCGCCATAGTATCGGCACGGTAACAACTATCTCTCAAGTGTTGTCAAGAATCGGATACCTCTACAGTATCGCCCATCTAGGTCCTTGTGGCCTGTTATGTGGCTCATTTCTTTTTTAATAAGAAGATTTATTTAAAATACCATTCATTTTATATTTCTTTTATAATATCTCATTTAAGGAAACTTTTTGTTTTAGTTTTCATGAAGCCTATAACACTTTTGCTACTGGTGGTAGTGATGGTTATGTGAACATTTGGGATGGTTTTAATAAGAAACGATTGTGCCAGTTTCATCGTTACCCTACATCAGTAACATCTCTTGCTTTTAGTAATGATGGTAAGTTTATTTAATTAAAAATAATGTACTATTTAAAACATCTTTGTCTGAGAGTATTGATTTGAAGTGCTTAGAAAAATAATAATTCTAGTAGAACTGAAGGAGCAGATTAAAAAGGACAGGGGTTAAAGGGATGGATAGTATTTTAGAGAAGGGGAATTCCATTTCAAAGCTTTTAACAACATCACTAGGATGTGAGATACGTTTACTTGAGGAGGGGTGAAAGAATTTGATCAACATGCCTGTGGGGGTCGCTCAGCTGAGCCAAGTACTAAGGAACTGATGTGACTCGCCACAGGTAAGCCGGCCCTTATAAACCCTTCGCCCCAAGTCTGCTATAGCTCATGGCTCGATCTAGTAGGAAAACATAAAAAATGTAGGATACTTCAATTTCAGACCAGTGAGGTGTTGCTCTCTATGGTGCTTCTCGAGAGTTTCTGCCATACTGTTCATGGCACGTGGCATGTGAACAACCCAGGTCCAGTCAGCAGATCCATTGTTCCCATGTCTCCAATGTTGGACATTCAACCTGTTTTCTCATCTTTATTCACTACCTAAGTCCAAGAGAATACAAGGCCTTACAGAATTATAAATATGAACTAATTTAACTTCTGTTTCTTATAACATAATAAGAATATGGAATACATTTTAAATGTTCATTAAACATTTTCTGTGGCTCTACTATCAACCTTTT
Organism: Gonocerus acuteangulatus; assembly: GCA_946811695.1. Taxonomy (NCBI): domain Eukaryota; kingdom Metazoa; phylum Arthropoda; class Insecta; order Hemiptera; family Coreidae; genus Gonocerus; species Gonocerus acuteangulatus. The sequence goes on along the minus strand of OX328132.1, from coordinate 39,738,053 downwards.
TGCCTCTGCCATTCATGAAGAAACTGTTATTAAATTCTGTGAATATTCAATAACCTACTACTTATTATAATTTTTGTGTTTTTAAATTGTAATACTTGTATTACATAATATTGAAACACTTATACTTTAAAACCGCTCATGATGTTTTTTTTAATTATAATTTTGTTTAGAATACTCCCTCAACTCTAATATTGATGAAAGATTCAACTTTTTTTTTCTTTTTTTTTTTTTTTTTTTTGATTAATTGGAACTAGTGAAGAAAATTACATGCTGATAAATCATTGATAAGGAGCTTTTACTGTATTTTTCTTTTCTTTCTGGATAGTTGGTTATATTAACCCTTAGTTACTCGCTAGGCGGGAAGTTACGTTAGTACACGCTAGCGGGGAAATCCCCGCACATTTATATTATTCGCCATTTCATGCAGACTTCCAATTAATAATGAACTAAAATGTACAAATTGGTTGCAAAAGGATCATGGGCATAAGGTACGCTTCAATACAATACATTTATTTATTCAACAGGTCATCAAAATATAAAAAGTAGTGCCTATATCAAAATATTCCAAGAACGAATGTCCACACTTCTTCTACATCTGGTAACCTGTCTTTACATTCTTGGCACATTATCTCGCAGGCACTGTGATTTTTGCACACGAATCTTACACATCTATTACATTTTCCCATGACTTTGTTATTCCTGTGTTTTCCACAAAAAACCAGGTCCTGTTCGACTAAGAGGCACATCACTTGGTCCTGGTACGGCTGTCGTTCTGTACTTGGATGAGAGAAAAGCTTTTACGTCCAAAGGAAGGTATTGAATTTTCGCTCTGCTCTTCAGGTGTTCGTCTAAGAGGCTGAATCCTATTGCTTCCAAAAAGTCTATGCGAGTTTTTCGCTGATTATCAGTTCCCATATTATTTGCCACGTATGCATTGACTCCAGACATGTCCAAGAATCGAAAAAACAAAGCCATAGGCCATCTCTGCGTTCGTCTAGTGGTGGTATAGTTAGCCAGTGAATCCCCCGCAGTTGAGATTGAGAAGAACACGCTAGCGGTTAAACACCCGCAGTTCGCAATGCTAACACTTCACGGTCTGACTGCATACGAAGGGTAGGTGAATGACTGTTGGTAGGGGTATTGTTTACTCAAAAAAAGGTCGGAGGAAAGATACCTGGAACCCTGGGATGTCTACAAAGAAGGGTTTAACTTACATTTCTGTCTTTCTGAGAATGCGGGGAAATCCCCGCCTAGCGTGTAACTAAGGGTTAATCACTGGGAAACTTTATTTCATTCGATTATTCATACAAAAATCCCTTAGAAAGTGTTCAAGAATGTCTATACATAGAACAGTTTAATCAGTACATTTTTTAAGCATTCATTTTGAAAAGCAGTGTCATAGCAAACCATACATTATAAATAAATTCCATATTGAATAGGGAAGTATAATTTAAGAGTTGGAAGTTACAAGGTATTATAATCATTAGTATATTTCTAATTAATTAGATACCAAACCATCATGGGGATGGAGGAAGAGAGTGATGCTAGAGCGTAACTGAAATTTTGTAGTATTAGGCTATACCAGGGGTTCAAGGTCATGGGCCAAATCCAGCTCCAAGGGGGTAAACTTATATCCTTTAAATGATGATATTTTTTTTGTATAAATTCTACTTGGTACCTAATATTTCACTACTGTGTAAAAAGTTAATGCAAATTTGTTTCAATATTATGAAAAAAAAATGCCTTTGTATGTTTTCTTTAATATTATACGTTTTATTTATAATCTACCCCCTTTAAATCATATATAATCATGCCCTTTAAAAATAAACCTAGTCTATAAGAAATTCTTTTTTATTGCATAAAGAGTTCATTTTTTTTTTTTTTTTTTTTTTTTTTTTTTATTTCAGGTTCGGTTTTGGCTATAAGTTGTTCATATATGTATGAAGAGACTCCACCAGATCCTATCCCAGAAAGTGCTGTTTATATAAGATATGTTACGGATCAAGAAACAAAACCAAAATGAATTTAATTAAAAGTGATGAATGTAATTTTTTAAGCTAACTTAGGCAATTTTTTATAATGTTAATTATAATATAATATGAATAATCTTCTATTTGATTTTTTTATCTAATTTCCTCTATTAGAAATCGATTAAGAAAATTTTATTTAAAAATTATATTTTATTAGTGTTATAAGGGGTGTATAGTGAGAGAAAGAATGATATTAGGATACAAGTTTCCCTTGGAAAACCCCCCACAGTATTTCACAGAATGAAAATGAGGTCTGGTGATGATCTCATTTTCATTTGCAGATGAAGTAGTAGACACCATAGCATGTTGCATTTGAATGAGCTGTATTGGATAAAAGACAGTTCCTACAGTTTGTAAGCCTCGATGAAGATAAAATCAGAAGGTTGTCTAAGATGAACAGACAGTGTCTAAAGTTCATCAGGAGTTTAATAAGGTTGATTATTTTAGGAGTCAATAAGACAACAGGCCAAGGTGCAGCCTGTACTGCGAAGGGTGTGAGTCAAGTTTAAGTCTAATCTAATCTAGTGTTACAATTCATTTTTTGAAATATAAACATTAATTTTCCCTCTCACAAACCAATCAGTTATTTCTTATATTACACTAAATGATTTCAATATTTTACCTTCCATTTGAGGAAGTTCAAGGTGAGCCTTCTTTTAAATCTTTCCAAGCTCTGGATGAGTTATCTCATGATTAGGAGGCGGTCCCTCTAAGCTCCGGATGAGATAACTCGCAAGCGACTTTTCATTTGTTTTCCTACACAATCACAAAGTGGTTTGTACATTGATATTTTTTTTACTTATACATAATAGGATCATAGTAAAGTTAATAGATTTCATTAGAATAATAGGTTTATAAATATTAATTAAGTATTAAGTTAATTTACCCTGAAAAGTATATCAATTTTTACTTTTACTATTTCATCAATTTGTAATATAAAAATAAAACAGTAAAAAAAAAAACTCCACCAGTGACAGCTTCAAGCCCCCTTCAAAAAATATGATGGGAAGTTTTTTAAATTTATTATTTATTTACTTATATTGTGAATATTAGTTATTTTGAATAAAGAATAGAGAGCAACAAACAATACAAAATAAAACAATACTCAATTGACAACAATTCGGGCGAGAATTGAATTAGTCAGATACGCCTGAACCAAGGCAAGGCAAGTACATGTAGAGCCTTAACACCTCATTAGCTTGGGACTGTTACTGGCCTGACAACCCCTGCACTTGGTCATCCAGGCATACTTGGTCATCCAGAGGCACACTTGGTCATCCAGTGCTTAGCCACTGAATACTTTCTTAACAGTTTACAGACCTACTCCAATTCCGATTGAAATTTGGAAGAAGCTCGTTTGTAATTGACTGTGTATAGCTGTTTTCCATATTTGTTAATACCTCTTTACATTATTCACAACAGCTTGTTTTAGCAAAATTAGTTCACTTTTAGCTCCTAAAAGTAAACTAATTAACATCTTTTATTTGTGTTAAATTTAGAAAAACAGGTATTTTTTGTGCGTGTCCTCCGTTTCTTTAAAAAAAAATTTAAATATTATAATATTTAAAAATATTATTATTTATTTGATATGTTTATATATTACACCTTTAATTAAATAATTAATTAATTAAACTGTACCTTTTTATAGTAATCCTTTTTTATGCAAATAAGTTTTATATACATACAAAAAAAATGTTTTTAACTCTGCCGGTGCTGTGTCCGAAGTCACGGTTAAAAAAGGAGAATGGGAAACTTATTGGCCATAGTTATTGAGTATATACTTCCCTTATTTATTATTCATAAAATAAAGGGCAAATGATAAACAGAAAAAACTTCTTTTTTTTTACTTGTATATAACATAACTTTTTTATAACTTATTGTTAAACAGAGTTATTCAACTTCAAAATAATTCAAACTCAAAACGAATTCAACATAAATAAAAATTAATCGCTGGAGATCGTGATATGTATAAAAACATGAAGCGAGGAGATTGCTGAAAGTCGAGGCACTGTGACTAAGAGTATCAAAAGTATACTGTACAGGGGGACCAACGCCAAGTGCGAGTATCCCATACAGGAGAACACATCTTGCGGCTCTTTGCTTACGGAAAGGGTTAAGAAAATCCTTCACCACTGTCAAAATGAATCATCTAAAACCTTAACTTTAATTTTGTCTGTATATGGACAAAATTAAAGTTAAGATATTCTTTCAGAGTTTTGCTGTCTATTAGACAAATTATTTTCTGACTAGGTCACAAGGTTTACAAAAGGATGGACTAAGTCAGGTACAAGAACATTTTATTGAATCAACACGTTTTACATTTTATACAAAACACTAATGATAACCTTATGAGTACATTACTTAAAGGTAGAGCAGATACAAAACATACAATATTGTTACACCGATAAAATTACAAGTTAATAGAAGTTATGTAACAAATGAATTCATACAACATATTCTGGTGAACCTCACACCAGCACCAGCTTCAACTTATTAGCTAGACAAAAGAAAATGTTGGGTTGGTTTATCTGCAAGTTACCAGGCTTCTTTTTAATGTTTTGGAATTCCTTTCTATGACCAAATAACCAGACAAAACGCATATTTAAAAAAAAAAAATTTAAAGTGATTATTTTTGGCTAGATAGATCCATGTATTCATATAATGTTGATTTCTGTGAAAAAATATTCATGTTTCTGTGGTTTTATTAGGATCAAAAGCAGTAACTTGTCAGAGCTAATGGCCATAGCCACGTTGAGGTTGCACCGGTTCCTGTAGATCACCGAAGTTAAGCAACGCTGGGCATGGTCAGAAACTGAATGGGTGACTGACCACATGCTGTTGGTATTATAAAAGGGTGGCAACCTGTAGATAGCCCGGCGTTAATAGCCTAATTGTTGATACGCCGTTAAACACGAAAAAAAACAAGGTTGTCATTGACCAACCCGATTTACCTTTTGTTCTAGATTTTATTTGTATAATTTTGTTAAAAAAAAAAAAAAAAAAAAAAAAAAAACGGTGGTCACAAACATCTCTCGAAAACGTTATTAATGAAAGGTGTAGCAACCGATCTCCAAGCAGGCTGAACCAAGCAGACCTCATCTAAGTGAAGCAAGGAGTGCAATAGGGTGGACCTTTGTCTTCAACTCTATTTGTATTGGCCATTGACCAGACTTGTACAATATCAAAATCCTTTTATTCTTACAGGATTCGCAGATGACCAAGTTGTAATGTCTCGGGATTTAGATTCAGGGGTAAGAATAGTTAATGTTGTCACCAGAATATTCAGTTTGATGAAAATCAATGCAAAGAAGAACTCTGCAATTATTATTGTAAAAGTAAAATAATTGAAGGGGAAGCTATTGCAAGAAAATGGCAGTGAAATCAATTCCATAGAAGAAAATTACAAAATTAAATACCGGATGGGATTTTTCTGAGATGGTTATTAACGAGAAGGCATTACAGCAGGTCAATGAAAACATGATAAAATTAACAAGAGGCGATCAAAAGCTCACTATCATAAACCAATACCTATTCCTATCACTAATTTCTGCGCTCCAAACAGCTCCTTTATTAAAATTGAACCCATCATTTCTAGAAGGAGTTGATATAATAATAAGGCGATGCTATGTTTACTGGCTAACAGTAGTACTGCTATGTTCTGTTCACCAAGACGTTACTGAGGCCTGGGACTATTGCGGTTTCTTTGTGCAGCACAGCTTGAACACTGGTCAATTGCTCAAAATAAGAAGAGCCATCTAAAAACGCAAGCAGACTGAATGTTGATATTTCTGAACTTGCCAAGGAACACAATATTCAAATGAGAAGGTGTACGTTACGGGGAAAATATATATATATATATATATATATATATATATATATTTTTTTTTAAGGCGCACCGATATCCAAGGTGCAGCCGGGAATCTTCTGAACAGGACATACACGAGAAAAATCCCTGCTGCAAGTGGGATTCGAACTCACCATCTCCCACATAAGAATCCGAGGCGTTAGCTACTAGACCATGGGGAGACCCTGTGTATATATTATATACAAATAATATATACAACTATATATTCGACTGTACCTGCCCCAAAACTGGATTTTGATGAAATTAGGCAAAAATAATTCGTCTAGTTTGAAAGGTCAAGCTAATTAACCAGCAGAATTCGTCCGCTTGTACTTTTTTGGGATGAATATCATGCGAAAAAAATGATAGAACTTACTCTTTTGCATTAATATGCTTGCAGAATCCACTTTTTATAGGTTTCCTAACGTAGGAAAATGAAAGAAATTATTTTTAAAGCGACGTCTGTAACCATTTACAAGAAACGTTGAATTTTCCTTACATTTTTTTCAGCGTGAGTATTCATAAACAACTGATTCAGTTGAAAATTGTTGGCATTCATACAAACGAGCATCTGCACAGGTGTGAAGGGTGGGCCTGGTCTAGTTACACCCAACAGTGAGATAAAATCCCGGCACTCCCGGTCTTGACGGCACATCTTGTTCCTTCTGTATCATTTTCCTGTCTTACAATGGTATAAAAAAACATTTTTTTATCCTAATTTTTGGTGGGGACTTTGTACACACACCTGGGGAAGTTTTTGGAGGGAAGGAATACAAAAAACTATGAGTGAAGCCGGTCGTGGAGACCAGAGCCCAGACCACATAATTGCGTCTAGAGCAATGAGGAAACTTCTTTTCACACCCTTATATATGCACTTAAAGCATTTGAAGGGTTAACAGAAATGAAACGTTTTGGGATTAACGTATATTTTCTTAAATATCTCAAAAACGGTTGGGAAATTTTGGTAAGTGGAAAGTGTCCTTTTTAAAGCTTACTAAATTCTCTACAAAAAAGGATCTAAAGTAATTTTCAATTGGAGGATCTCAATCAAAAGTGTTAGTTTTGTTGGTTTAAACGCTTCTTTGTGCTTGATTTCCTCAGTTTTTATTGATTGAAGTTCTTTAATTGATATTAGCAGCAACATAAATTTGCCAGTAAAAAAGATAAGTAATATGTGAAAAAATATTTGGTTTATGAGATGAAGATAAGAAGTCAAGGGTTGGTTGGGATTCGCTACGAGAAAAACCATCAGATCTTCAGTGCCATTCTATGATTTTGAGGAAAACAGTTGGCATTTTCCGAAGCGTAAACAATGTAATTTGCGTTGGAAGCATCGTAGTTTCAAGTGAAATAAGTTTTCTTCCTGTATTACAAAGGTGTAAAGGTTTTTGCACTAATTAAAGAGTGTGCGTGTGTATGTATGTATATGTATGTATATATGTATATATATATATATACATATATATACATATATGCGTGTGTGTATTATTATACTAATAAGTGAACACAAAAGTCTAAAAAAAAACTTATTTTATATAATTAATAATTTTAGTTCGAATTATTTGGAATTAATCTTTTCTTATTGCTAATGTAATAATTATAATTTCTAATTAAAAAAAAAGATAATGGGGAAATTTGTAAATTAAAGACAATAGAGAGAAACTAAATAAATTAGTAAGTAAATAGTGCGTAATGTAGATCAAGGATTGGAGCATTTAGGGGCTAATGAAGCCCCGTCTGAGGAGAGAGACAGGGTGAAGGCACGGCCGTCTGAGAGATGGACAAGTCCGTACGTAGTACAGTCCAGAAAGCGTTAAAGTGTACATTAAGTAAAAATTTTGTTTGTAAATAAATGAACAAACTCATCAGTGGTTTTATAAAAAGGTAATTGACAGTCAGTATAGACATTAACAGAGGAGTGAGGGTATGTCGGAAAGGAAGAAAGAATGAAATTATTAGATGTTGAAAGGAGGCTGTAAAAAAAAAAAAATCAGTCCCGTAACAGGCCATGAGGGCCCTGAGGGGCAGATACTATAGAGGTATCTGATTCATGACCGTACGGCACACTACGGAGATAGTGTGGTCAGTACTATGCTCTGGCCGCCTGATTTTCCCTTTGGCTTCGACTGCTAGAGTCATTAACACCCAAGGTACCCATTGATAAATTTATTAAAGGCTGGGTTGGCCTAGGGACGGTCAAGGAGGCCGAATTCAACCCATGAACGAAGACACTAGAAGAAATAATCTTTAGTGCTTGCTCGGGATTTGAACTCAGGTCCTCCAACTTATTAGTCCAGTGTTATACCACTGAGCTAACCTCGCCCCGAAAGGAGGCTGTAAAAGGTGTTAATGTTTTGAAACACCCAGATAGAAATCATAGGGAGCGTGGGGAGAAAAAAATTACTGAATGGTGGTCAAGAAATCATATGGAACACGGTGGAGTAAATGCAGCCGAAACGTCCACTATAGATTATTCTGTTTTTTTCTCTTAGCTGAATCTCTACCATCCCTTGAGTTCTTAACCCTTCGTTGACTACGTGGGAGCAAGAAACACCGTCGCCGATGTGGGTCCACCAGAACCCCAATTACATTTAAGGTAGCAGCGTGCTAATAGTCCATAAGACTACCTTCAAAAAAATATTCAATCAATTAGTATGTGTCTCCGAGGATAACCTCCAAATATAAAGTCCCAGGTTTATCTTTTGTCGATCCGAGCCAGTTACCTACCTTGTCTAGAAGTCGGAAGGTGACGTCTATTCCTCGATTTATGAAGAATCTGCCTATCTTCTCAATTATCCCTCAGACGTATGGCAGCGTTACTCTGTGACTTGGTTCTTCTTTTTGTCTCTCAACAATTTTTTTTTTTCTTCTTTTTAATACGGCTGCCTGCTTTGTCTACTTCCCCAGTTGCATAGCCATTAGACTTGAGGTCATTCTTGAGGAAGGTGAGTTCCTAATCGAGCTAGTCTTCGTTACTACATAATTCGAAAGCTCTGTGATTCAGTGTCTGCACAACTCCTCTCGTCTGCGCTGGGCGGTGGTGGGATTCGGCATGCAGATATCGTCCAGTAGCAGTAGGTTTTCTGTAGACTGTGTGCCCCAATCCGCTGCCTTGTTCCTCGATGATCAAAAGATCCAAAAATGGAGGCTTTCCATCCTTCTTTTCTTCCATTGTAAAATTGATTGATGGATGAGAGGCATTCAGAAAACTTAGGAACTTTTTTAATTCTTCGGGTCCATGCTCCCAGAACACTAATACGTCGTCTACATATCTAAGCCACAATTTCGGCTTTAGAGTCACCGTATTTATCGCTTGCTTCTCAAATTCTTCCATAAAGATATCCATATTGCTAAAAACAAAAATAAATAAATATATTGAAAACTTCCATGACAGAATCACTCTTCAGTTCCACTTTGTGAAACTTCTTGATCACATTTCAAACAAGACCGGATTTGCTTTTCATGTTCTTTCCAAACTGGACAAAAACACTTGGTGCATGTGTTGCTGAATTTCATAACATTTGATATGTCGCTCACCTAATTTTCTTAGGGGGTGGCAGACCTGAGACTGGGTTTGTGTTACATTCTTCTTCAAAGTTCATCCAATGTCCTGGCATAGTGACTTTCTAAACCTCACATTAGGTAGCCTCCTTCTCATATGAGCCTCAGCAAAGCTGGATGCAGGATTTTTCAAAACTTCTTGTCGAGGCGATTTTTTTCCTGCTAAAATGTATAAAACCCAGCTATTTACTCCCATTATGTCGAGCATCCCATAGAAATATCTCATAGGCCAACAAGAAGAGTACCTCTTTGTTGTGAAAGTGTGACACATTCTGACCAAACAATCAACTCCTCCTTTCATCAGATTGTAAAATTTGATGATTTCAGTTTTATCTTGATAGCAGATACTACCGTGATGCAAACTAATTAAAATGCAAAAAGAAAATAAATGGAGACGGTGACTATAAATGAGGGGGGAAACAGTGTGCATGGGGACCACCCAGACCCCATGTGGTCGACGGAGGGTTAATTTTTGGTTGTTTGTCATAGATCTTTCTGAGTGAATGTCGAAGAGGTCAAGTGAGCAATTGCCATTACTGTCAGTTAGTGGCACCTAAAATCTAACTTTCCTTCGAGATTTCAATGAAGTAGTATTTATAATTTTTCACAAGGCAACCAGAACATGGTTTTTAAAGCGAAATTCATCCGAAAAAAATCGGAAGGCTAATGTTTTTGAGTTCGTATGCTTGCAGGTACTCGTTTTATAGGTACCTTAACATAGAAAAACGAATGAAATGGCTGTTGCTTATTTTAATTACATTTATGTACATGTAAAATGAGTATTTTACTAAAACAAGGTAAGGAAATGTGAAACAGTGTTTCCAAAAGCAAACATTGAGAAGGTGGGGGGAGTCACTTATGATACTGTCAATTTCCTGTTGTGGTATCTTTTTTCTCTTCGAGATTTTATTTTATATTTTTCACGGAAGATCAAACCCAACCAATAACTGCTACAATTCCTTTACTAACAGCACTAGAGATATGAACGGAGCCGCGTTAAGAAGACGCAGGTCCTTTGAGTCGGACTTTAACAGACAGGAGCAGTTTTGAGATTTTCGTATAGTTTCTTAAATATCTCAAAATCAGTAGGGAAATCATGGAAAGTGGACGATAACTATTTAAAAACTTACTATGTTTTCTACAAAAACGGTTCTGAAGTAACTTTTGTTGACACAATATCAGGCAGAGAAATAAGCTAAGATAACCCTAGAAAGTGTTGCTTTGAAGGTTTTTTTTTTTGTTTGTGGCGAGACGTGGACTCTGAGCAAGCTAAATAGGAAAACACTACCATAGAAAGATATTTTGAGCTATCAAAGAGCAAAATAGTAGAGTAAATTAAGTCGAACTTAAGGATTTGTATGGTGAACCCAATGTCCTTTGCACTATAAAGAAAGGCAGGTTAAGATGGCTAAGTTATGTAGAAAGGATGGAGCCTGATAGACAATCAAAAAATATGGTGTGGAGTTCAACAGGAAGAGTTAGAAGGAAAGGAAGGCCCAGACTATGATGGTAAAATGACCTGGAAGGTGATTTACAAAAGCTAGGAGTTTGAAATTGGCAAGCGAACAATTGTTTGTACACAGCCCCCTGTGTAGTGGCTGTCCCTCATACATTCAACCATGGTTACCTAAGTGTCTTCTAGGTCTTCCTCCCTCCCCCGTAGGCATTCTATAGTGGTACGTACCTGTATATTGATTATTATAAATTGTATTCACTTATAAAATAGATTGTTTTTTCTCACAATATAAAAAATGTTAGTTTTTGGTAGTGGTTAGTTTTTGCACTGTTTACTTACTACTTTCTACATGCTGTTTACTTTCCAACTACTGTATTTTCATTGTTTCAAATTTATTGTCATGTTGTATATATTACGCTCAGTTCTGCCTGTTTTTTTTACTTATAAGTTGTATATATATTTTTTTACTTATAAGTTGTATATATTTTTAGCTGAAGAAGGCTGCCAATGTGCAGCCAAAACGTCCAATACAGATTTCTTTCTGAAGGTCTGACGTTTTTTTCTCCTAGCCGAATCCCAACCATACCTTGTCTTCTTATTTACTAATAAGTCCATGTAATACAGATCAAAATAAATTGTTAATATTTCATATATTTTTATATTATAAGTTCATTTTATTACATATTTCAAATAAAATTAGGAAACAATGTAGGTTACCTTTAATTACCAAAGGCAGGTCTTCAAAGAATGGGTACATGTAGAAAGTACAAAAATATTGTTAGGAAATGACTACAGATTATAATATTTATGAAGATTATAAATTTTAACCACCTGAAAAAGCACCCTTCAAAGACAATGAGTTATAATCATATTAATAGTTACAAGTAGCTTATTCTTAAAATAAATATTTTCATGCTATCAATGCTAGAAACCTTATCCGTATACCGTTGGAATGTTAGATATTCTTCATCTTACTTGAATTCAATATAATTGTAATAATAAGAATAATAATTATGCAAAACAGTTATTGTGAGAATATTGTTTTTCTTTTCATACTAATCAGAGGTAAAATAACAGGGAGGGCACCAGGTCTAGCACACTTTTTTTTTTTCTTTTTTTTTTTCTTTAATGAAACGTTATATATTTGATAATAATGAAATTCTGTATATTCTTTATAAATACCTTATGCTCTGGAGAAAACAATGTGCATTGTGTCATTAGAATAGATTAAAAAAAAATAATGCTGACATATTTGTTAACTTATGGCAGATTTTTTGAAAAGCTGATGAAATGTGCACCTTGTATCTCTGATATAAGGGATGGTAAAAAACAAAACAAAACCAAAGTGTTGGAATAATATTTTCAGAGACAGGGATAGACTAGGAATTGCTTTCCCCCTCGTCCATGCTGTAGAGAAAATGGGCTCTCTTTCACATTTTTTAGTTCTTTTATGAGTTTCCACACGTCTTGGAAAATATGACAAGAAGGTTTTTAGAGCAACATTTCCTGTAGTATTTTTTCTTTTTTAATTCTTCCACTCTCTCAGTCATAATTCAAACTTCTTAATTATTTCAATTAACAATCTATCTATATACTACATTTATGAGTAGACTCCTCTTATTATTTCACAGAGAGAGTTCAGCGTAATCTAGATAGGGAACACCAACATGTTTAGCAAGGCTAATATTTCTAATAACAATTCTATAAAATACAACAAATATCTAAACCAAAAAAATCTCAATTCTATAAATTAATATGAGAATATTTTATAGGAAATAATAAGATGATAATGTTCATTTTCAATGATTTCAGCAGAAATTTTCTAATGCTCCTTTTTTGTAAAGTTTGGTATCAATGAAAACATGTTTACATTTTGGAGAATACAGCTGAATTACATTGAAATCTCCACTGTGTGCAGATTCATGAATCTGACATTACTTTAGGTCCTTTTAAAAACACATTTTAAGGTGAAAAACATTGACACACCAATGACCAACATAAAAAGTTTAGAAGTTTTAAAATGATGGGTACCCTAAATTCTAAATTAAAGTATGTAATAAGTGATTTATTACAGTGATTACTATTAGTGATAACTATTTGGTCATGAAGTGTGTTTACGCAGTCTTAAATGGGACATCCTATATATATATATATATATATATATATATATATATATATATATATAGGATGTCCCATTTAAGACTGCGTAAACACACTTCATGACCAAATAGTTGATTTTATAGAAAAATGCCAGTTGAAAAAGTTCTAGGGATTCTCGGTCTACAAAAAAAACCATTGTGGATTGGCTGGCATACAATTTTTCTTTCATCCCCAAAAGAGTTAAAGGGTTATAAGATCAGAAGATCTTGGTGGTCAGGAAGTGGCACCCCCACTTCCAGTCCAGTGATCATCAAACATTTAGGTTATCACAATCCTTGCTTGATGGAAGTAATGGTTGGGGCAACCATTGTGCTGAAACCAAATTGCAAGGCTTATCTTCAAGTTGTGGTAGCTCTTCCTGGGTAAATTTTGTTTAGATGTCTCCAGAGAAATTTTGGTCAAACAAATAAGGCTCAATTATTTTGTTACCAATAATCTGAAACCTCCATCGATTTTGTTGGTCCATCTGTTTAAATCTCCACACTCACAAATTAAGCTTCATTACTAAAAAGAATTTTTCGCAAACATTTTCCCATCTGCTGAATTCTCCCCTGAGTCGTATGTCTATACGTACTTATTGTGTCAAAAGTGGTCTAATTAAATTCAAATAGGCAATTACCGTTAATTTTGTAGGACAAATATTATTTCTGCAGGTTTGAATGTATTATAATTAGAACAGTGATGAAAAAGTAAGCTCAAAAAATTAATTTGAATGAAATGAAACTTATAATTAAAACAATGAAATTTAGAACTCAGTTGAAATATAAAAAAATCAAAGTTTGGTTGGTGCCATTTGTTTGCCCTTTAACCCATTAGCGGGCAGCTCAGCCCTGAATGGGATATGAAAGATAAAGCCATCATTAAAAAAAGTGGTACTGTTCATTATGTAATTTAGTCAAGGAATGATATCAAGGACATTGGTTCAAAAAATGGTAAGATCTCAATGTTAATACTAAATTGAAAATTACCCAATAAAGGGTTACTATGATGTGGTTAAACATGGAGTCATCTGTGTACCCCTGACATTCAAACATGCACCAAGCACAAACATGGTTGAAACATGAAAATATTAGCAATTCTAAACCTGAGGTCTAGCAATTCCACAATTTTTGGTAAGATTAACTCCTTGGCCACAAATTTGTTTGTTTGGAGCAAATTTGTTTAACCCTTATTCTGGCAAAGTCGACTTTAGCAATTTTTCAAAAATCTGGAGGGTAGTTGTAGGCTACAACTATTTTTCTCCTTTCCTGTCACACAGGATAATAAGGTAAGTGTTTTCTTTATATAAAAACAAAACTTTTTTTATTCTTATTTTTTGGTGCTTCGACTTCTAGGGTCATTAGCACCAACAAACTTATTTTCACCATGTTCTAAGCGGGGATGGTATACTTCATTTTTTATTATTTAAGAACGATCTATTTACAAGTGTCACACATGACACCTTACCAAGATAAAGACGTCTGTAACTAATAAGGTAAAAATATCTTTTCATGATGCTGTTTTTCACGCATTTGTTTCTTTATATATTATATACATATATAGTTATAAACATGATTGATTTTTTTTAGCCAAATAAAAGGCTTATTTATTTATATAATCAAAGGCGCTACTTCTCTCCACACCCCTGACTACAGTATTTTCCCCTAATCCTCAAACGAGCCCCTCCCAGGATGAAGATATCGAAGATTACCTAAATTCTCCCTTACCTTTGTCCTTCCTGCCCAAAGCTTTCCATCCTTCCGAGGTAAAATACACCATCAAACACCTGCCTAGGAAATCTCCCGGTTATGACCTCATCACCTCCACAATTCTTAAAAACTTCCCCCAGAAGGCCATTATATTCCTTACATATCTCTACAACTCAATCCTAAGAACAGCCCATTTCCCGAATCCCTGGAAACATTCAGTAGTTATTGTTATTCCCAAACCTCCCGATTCCCCATCTTCCTATCGACCTATCAGCCTTCTGCCATTAATGTCAAAAGTATTCGAAAAACTCCTTAACAAAAGAATCCTCCCTATCATAGAATCCTTGTACAAAATTCCCAACCATCAATTTGGTTTCCGCTTCCAACATTCCACAATTCAACAGTGCTTACGAGTCGTAGACGCAATATCCTCCTCGCTTGAACGTAAGAGTTTCTGGACGAGTGCCTTTCTCGACGTTGCTCAAACAGTCGATCGGGTTTGGCACCCGGGACTACTTTACAAAGTAAAGCTTACACTTCCACACACCTATTTCCTTATCCACAAATCCTATCTGTCAAACAGATCATTCCAAGTCAAACAAGGTACAACCATTTCCCCAACCTGCTCCATAAATGCTGGAGTTTCCCAAGGGAGTATTATTGGTCCTCTCCTTTTCCTCCTTTACACTGCGGATATTCCTACACACCCTCAAACCTTACGGACCACCTACGCAGATGATACTGCCATCCTATCAACTTCCCCTGATCCCTCGGTAGCATCCCAACACCTGCAGGAACATCTTACCGCTATTCAGCATTGGAGTGAAAGATGGAGAATTAAAATCAACCCGGAAAAATGTAAACAGGTAACATTCACTCTAAACCGGAGATCATGTCCTATAGACTACCTCAAAAACACTCCACTACCAACATTCAGCGAGGTTCAATATCTAGGATTATACCTTGACAGCCGACTGACATGGAACCCTCACATGAGACTGAAAAGACAAGAACTGAACAAAAGATACAGACGACTTAGACGACTCCTTGGACCCTCATCTAAATTATCGATTCAAAACAAACTTACAATATATAAAACAATTATTCGACCCATATGGACATACGGACTTGAACTCTGGGGATGTGCAAAAGCATCCAACATTAACAGAATACAGGCATTCCAGTCAAAAGTCCTCCGTAAAATTGTAAATGCACCTTTCTATGTATCCAACAAAACCCTTCACAGCGACCTTAACATCCCATTCGTCCCTGATCTTGCTAAAACCCGATTCCAAATGTTCCACTCCAAATTGTCTTACCATCCTAATCCCGAAGGTCTATCCTTATCATCCCAATCCCATCCAGACAATCCTCCCAGGCGGCTCAAGAGACAGTGGCCCCGCGACAATTTAATCATCTGATCTATCGTGACCATTAAAACATTTACTGAGACATCTCTGGAAGTGCCAACAGTGGTTGTCTTCTTCCATATTTTGTATGTTTTTTGTTCTTTTATTTTACTTTTACCGTTTTTGTCAAATTGTACATAATATCTGCACTAACAAACTTGATTATTGTACTGCTACTAATTGCACAGATTTCAA